>BQNB010050259.1:7996-41593 GCA_026074375.1 Tanacetum coccineum | reverse complement strand
ACTATTCCTTTGAATGAAATTGATTCTCAAACACCTTCGTCTATCGAAATCACACCCGTTTTACCAACTTTGGAGCCCGAGGACTCTCTCATCATGGGGAATGAGGAACTTACCACTATTCCTGAAAAGGAATCAGACGAATTCTTAAAGTCTAGTGTTGAGGAACTTTTTCCAATCCCAAGTGAGTCTGAGGATACTGTTAAGAGTGATAGTGATTGCGATTTAACTTTGTGTGATGATTTATCTCCCATTAACGTTTATGATGAACAATCCGTGACTTTCTCTAACCCTCTTTTCGATTCAAATGACGATTTTACTTTTAGTGATGACGAGTCACTATCCGATGAGGACGTTCCAGAAGAAAATGTTAAAATTTACTCGAACCCTCTTTTCAAATTCGATGACGAATACATCTCTAGTGACGTAAATCTTTTTTTTGATGAGGTGTTAGAGGACATCGAGTGCGAGGATTCTTATGATTCCAACCTTGATGAGTCGACTTTCCTAGTTACACATCTTTTCAATTCTAATGAGGATGAGTGTCTCGCCCTTAGAGACGACATTGAGCTTTTTCTTCACCATGATCTGTCTATAAGCGTTGTTTCCATTCTCGAGGGATTCACCGATGAATCGCCTCTCGAAGAGAATGATGATTTATTTGATTTGGAATCAAAAGAAAATGATTGGAAAAAGAATTTGTACGATGCTTCAATTGATGATTTGATTACCGAGGACAAAGTTTTTGACCCCGGGATTCATGAGAAGAGTTTTTCTCTGACATTTGTGAAGTTAACCTTTGAGGATCGCCATTATCTTCCCATCACATTTGTTATCCAAAATATTTCTTCCTTATCTCACTTATTCAGTGGATTCTCCTTTTCTTCTCTCCTCCGGGAGTGAGGATACTATTTTTGCCCCGGCATCTCCACTTTTCATTTTTCTTCTCTTAAGCCGGTGGCATATGAAAATCCGATGGTGATTTTTCTATTCTTCTGTTTCTGCCCCAAGGATAAAGGAATTCGGGGAGAGTCAATGTAACACCCCCAAAATTGGGTCGCAGCGGAATATGTTTCCGGGAGCGTTATTTCATAGTACCATTACTCCAGTCACAAGATAGTGTGTGATTTTATATCCTAAGTGTGGGGGCGTGTTTCTTTCTATGGTATGTGGTACCGTTTTTTTGCAGGATTCCTCAAGATCATGAAGACCCATGCTTGTTTCCAATCCTCTAATCATCCGGTCTTTGATCTTCTTCTTATTTTGGAATCATCAATCCTGATCATGTATATTAATTGTGTTTCCCCTTTCACACTTGGAATTTTTTGCATTTTCCTTTTTCGTTGATAAGTGTTGGGGTAAAAACCCGATATTTAGTTCGATCTTTGAGGCCAATGTTCCATTTCTTAAGTGTGGGGGATTTCTATCGATATGTGTTCATACCTGCTGTGCCTATATGTGTTCCCATGACAACCCGTTTGGACCAAAAATTTTAAAATTTTTAGTGTTTTATTATGATATATATGATTATATAATATAGATATATATAATATATATTAAATGAAAAAAAAAATTATGAAATAAAAAAGTGATGAAATTATTAAAGTATAAAAATAAGTAGGCTGTAGAACTTATGGTAGCTTTTGATATTGACCGAGTTTTAAACTATAGCTTTCTCCTTAGCTTTTTAGACTAAGCGTTTGCTCAACTTTAAAATTTTGCAAAGGACGGAATATGATAGAGTTAAATATAAGTTTGATGCTAAGCGTGGATTAGTTGGATATCTTTAGAGCTCATAGAGGTTAATTGTGGCTTTTTGCTCCCACCAGCTTACTAAACGCTATATAATTGTTGAATAAAATAAAGTTGCTTTAGGTTTTTGCAATTCTTAGTTTAAATCACTTCTTAGAGATTCTTCTGGTGAAAGTATGTTCCACATCTGAGGTTTTGTCAGTGTTGTTGGGGATATAGACTTCTGGACCTTGGTCGGGCTTGAATACCGATTTGAGAAGTGTAATAAATGACCTCATGAATTGAAATTTGGCTATAATATTAATAATTATGTAATAACTGAAGCGTTATTAGATACTTCTTTATGTTATGGTCGGCTCGCATTTGATGTAACAGTCGTTTTTAAAGGACTGGAGTAATAATAATTTATAAAAACTGTGGGCTGATAAAAGTTTACTGCATCTTGCCGGCTCCACAACCCGAGTTTGCAGTTATTTCAAAATAAGGCATACATTGTTGTAATAATCTTAGACGGATAAAAGTTTGCTGCATTTTAATGCATCACAAAGATGTTGCAGCCTTTTATAGAGTCGAGGTAATTAACGTGGTCGAAATATGTTTGACTGCATCTTGCCGGCTCACAACGATGTTGCAGCCTTCTAATGGACCGTGGTTTAATAATGTTGCAATTATTATAAGTTAATAGCCAAATTTCGACGCATGGGGTTATCTAAATAATCCCTCCGTCTCTGGTGTCGTTGTTGAAGTGGTTGCGGTATGAAATAAAATGGTAACCCCTAATTCTTCGCGAATATTAGTACTTAATGTAGGACCGTATTCTCAACTTTATCGTCGCTTTAGGATAAGGACTTTCAAACTATTATGGTCTAATAATCGGGTGTTTCATTTTTTTATGAAGGGAATAATTTATTTGTAACCAATAATATTATTAATAAAAATCTTTAGAGGAATTTAGAAATATGGGAGCGAAAATGTTTTGATTTATACTTACACAATTAGCTTTTATGTAGTAGTGTTAGCGTCTTATCTTATATTTGGCTGGATTTCATTTTAAGCTTAGTGGGGGGATTGTGATATTATAGGATGACAGAACGAAACTTTTTAAAGCCTTTTTTAAATATTGTTAGTCTTTTTATTATCTTTAGTTTGTATCTATGTTTATTGAATAAGGGGTTAAACGGGGTGCGCTTCTCGAAATAAATGTTTTTGTGAAACCTTCTTAAGGGTCTTTTGGTTATGGTTTGTTTGTTTGGGGTTCTTTTGTGATAAAGGGGATGTTATTATTTATTTCATGGGGGGTGGTTTGTTAATTGGTGTCGGGACCAGCAATGGCTTTGTGTGTGGGTATGTTGTTGTGTGCTATTTACTCATCATCTTTTGTAACCCATTATATCACTATGTTTGGGGTCTTTTTATATGCTTAGATTATTATTGCAAATATGTTTGTATGTAATTTTTTCAGTCTTGCAGCGTATACTAGGATTGCAAATCGGTGCAAAAACGGAGTATTTTCAGGTCAATTTGGTCTAGTTTAATTATTACTCAAAGCCTAATGAAGTCATGATAAGTCCTCGAGCTTACAGTGGAAAGAGCGAAGTATATGAGTTCCAACGGTGCACTCGGTTTTTATTGGGCCATCCCGTAATACTCATTTTACTAAAGCCATTCAAGCCCAATGCATAGTGGCCCAAGAAACACAATAGCCCAAGTCATTGTACTATTAGTGGCCCAGATATAGAATGTAAAATAAAGGCCCACACGTGCCTTGTAATTAAATCCAAGTAGGTCACGTGTTCCCTCACTATAATTCTTCCATCAAATCGAAAAAACGACACCTGGCCAAAAGTTGTTATAGTTTGTTTCATTTAGGAATTGTGGAGAGTCTGCATGCGTTCATCTAACGCAATACCATAGGACACGTGTCGCTTTCGTATTAGTGGATCGGGTTATTATTTAATTGAGTACGAGGTCACAGATCATATGCTTGACTTAATATGAAAGTTATCCTCTAAACTAATAGACATCATCTACCTGTTTTAATTGGCTCTAATTGGAGGACGAGTGTGAATGGACAAAAATGCCCCCAAGTGGGTTTGGGCTATTTATTTGAGACGCAACAGGCATGTGGGATAGTTTTTTAGTGGGGAGATATAGAAAAAATGTAGTGTAGTTTTCTTGGTAGCTTTATTTTTCTTGTTTTAGCTTATTGTCTCTCTTTTAGCTTATTTGGTAAACTGCTTATCAGATTTTTTTGTAATAAGATTTTGAGCTTATTAGTTGAATGAAATATGTTTGAGGTTGGAGTTTCTTGATTTGCTTATTGTTCTAGCTTATTGTCTTTCCTTTTCTTTTGTGAATTTCGAAAATAAGCACTTCTCTTCTAGCTTATTTCGTTCGCTTATTTTCCCAGCTTATTCTGAAATAAGAAGGTGTTCGAATAAGCTATATCTTAGCTTATTCGATTAGATCTTTTAATTCTTTATAGCAAGGTGTCGAATTAGTTATAATCCAATTTGTTTAGCTTTGCTTATTTTCGTTAAGCTATTTTTAAGCTTTTCTCTCTAGCTTATTTTTCTATTTCGAATAAGCTTCCTTATAGCATATTCGTTCGGATCTAAGCTCATATAACTAAATAAGTTTCGACTTATTTCTTTACTCGCTTTCTTCTAAAGCTTATTGCTTATTCGGTTTGACTTATTGATTCTCTAGCTTGATTCGAACATGGAACAAGGTGCAATGAGCTTATGAGCTCGGCTTATTTTCACATAAACCTTAGACACTTTGTAGTTTCGAGAGCTATTTAGTTTAACTCTTAACTTAATTTATCCTTTCTTTTCGTCTTTTTTTTAAACCGTTTTCTCGATATTTCCATTTTTGTTTATCTTTTAGTAGGACAAGAGATTGGGCCTGGCCTAAGTCAGTTTATAAAATAAGTTTTAGCTAGTTTCAATTTTTACAAATTTTGTTTTCTCTAATTTTTTTTATAAAAGTTTTAAAAAAAAAATATTAGTTTAAGTTTAAGTTTAATTAGATAAGAATTTTTGACTTAACCTTTTCTTGTCTTGTGATGATGGCTTGATTCAACACATAGGCGAGGAGCTTAAGGGTTTAATAAGCTAGATAGAATTTGACTATTTTCTTTAGCTTATTAAATCAGGTGGTTATCGTTTACTTGCGGCTCTTCAACTCGGTTCAATATTCTATCATTTTTAATTAAATAGTGTAGCTTTAGTATAAATTGTTTTTGATTTTCTTATTTTATCATTATACGTAGTGAGTAGTTTATTTAGTGCTTGTTAAGTGATATTGTGATTTGGAATTTAAGTGCGGTTTTAAAAAGGTTTAAAAAATTAATATTCAATTTACATAGTCATTTACTTTTAATGCAATTTAAAACTGTGTATTTATTGTTATATAGCTTTTACTGTACTTTTGTCATTTTAATTTATTGAAACTTGTTTCTTATAGAATTTAATTCGTTTTAAAACAAGCCCGTACTTTATTGGAAAAGTTCACGTATCATTGAGAAATGCTTATTTTTCATTTGTTGGGAAGTAAATATAAGTACTTAAGGATTGGCTCACAAAAGGTTAAACTGCCAGTATTAATCAGTTAGTTATACTTGTGTAAGTTAGTTATGCTCAGTACTAACCTAGACTGTTGGAGGGACTTAAGACTGCTGATTTTAGGATGTTAACTACTGGCTGTTCAAGATTAATGTTGCTGATGTAAGTTAATGCTTGATTGTCAAATAGGAAGACTTGAAGTTAATGCTAATTGGCTAAATAATGCCTGATTAGGACTAAAAAATGAATGAAGTTAATGATGATTAATTAGAGATTATGTTGACTGAGAATTTACTAAATTATTGTTCGGGAAAGTAATTAAATATTTCATCAAACCGATCTTGTTCATTCCCACTGCTAGAGTATTTTCCCACTGCTAGTGTTATGCATTCCCACTGCTAGAGTACTTTTCCCATTGTTAGTGTAAATCTTCCCATGCTAGTTGTTACACTGTGCGTAGTTTTGCCAACTATTGAAGACTTTCACTGCTGCATGAAGATAGATCTACTCTTTCAATACGCGGTTGTATTGTTATATTTAGGAATGTATCTTTGACTTCTATATCTTCTTTTATTTAGGAGATACGGTTTTTATCTTTTTGTTTTTTAGTTATTATTTTTGATTCAATTTTTTGTTTTTTTTTAGTTTTTTATTTTGTTTTTTCTTTTTTTTTTTTTGTTTTTTTTATTAATTTTTTTGTATATGTTTGAGTCGATGTTTTTTTTTTTTTAGTTTTTTTAGTTTTATTGTTTTTAACAATTTTTTTTTTTTTTTTTTTTTTATTAGGTCTTATCTTGTACAGGGTCCTTGAGCTATAAAAGGAGTCCTAGGTTTAGAGTAGAAATATAGATTCAACCATTACTCTCAAAGATAATATTACACACATTTTTCACTATCTCATTCATCTCATTATCATACACATACCTACACAGCATCTCATTGTAATAGCTTCAAGGTTGTAACCCTAGTACTAAGATAGAGTACTCGTATTATTATCATTAATAATATTGAAGCGTTTTTGTTCATTCATATCTACTGTTTCATTGATATATCTTCTAGAGTATTAAAGAGTAGATTCCGCATACTCTTTGATATACACACAAAGTTTCTACTATTGTTATTTTGGATTTATTCAAGGTAACATACTCTTTACAAGGTAAGGAATCGATCTAGGATTGGGATCAACAAGTGGTATCAGAGCTTGTGTTCTGAAACTTTGATCTAGAAGAAACTATCAAGAAGAATCATTTACTCACAAGGAAGAGATGGCTCCTATGGCTTCTTCAGACCCTGAGGTAAAAACTTGTTCAAAAACCTGTCTGAATAACTATAAAACTCTTAAGAAACAATACGATGATCTGCTTGCTAAACAACTTCAAACTAAATTTGAATCAACTACTTATAAAAGAGGACTAGATACTCTTGAAGCACAACTAGTCACATATAGGAAAAATGAGGTTCTTTTTAGCGAAGAAGTTGTTGTCCTTAAAAGAGAAGTAGAATTCAAACAATATGAAATTAATACACTTAAAGCAGAGTTTGAAAAACTTAAGAAAGAAAAGGATAATATTGATTTTAAAATTGAGAAATTTGATAAGGCCTCAAAAGACTTAGACCAGTTGTTAGAAAGTCAGATAACTGACAAGAGTAAAAAGGGTTTTGGATATAGTGCAGTTCCTCCACCTCATCCTTTAATCTATAATAGACCTAATAAGCTTGATCTGTCTTATTCTGGTCTTGAGGAGTTTCAACAACCTGAATTTGAAGTCTATGGATTAAGGGCCAATTAAAGTATTTGTGAAAATTCTTCAAATGAGACTAAGAAAAATTCTGATGCTCCTTTGATTGAAGAATGGGTTTCTGATAATGAGGATGAAGTTGAGTCTCCTATTGTGGTAAAGAAGAAAACTATTTTTCCTACTGCTGCAAAGATATAGTTTGTTAGACCTAAACAAAATGAAAAACCAGTTAGGAAGCCAGTGAAGTATGCTGAAATATACAGGTCATAAAGGCCTAGGGGAAATCAAAGGAACTGGAATAATCAGAAGTCCCAACAGCTAGAAAGTGACTTTGTGATGAACAATAAAGCATGCTTTGTCTGTGGAAGTTTTGACCATCTGAAGAAAGATTGTGGTAAAAGGATAATAAAACCAGTTTGGAAAAATACAAGGAGGGTGAATGATCACTATTCTACAAGAATGACTAACTCCAATCCAAGAAGAAATATGATTCCACGAGCTGTTTTGATGAGGTCTGGAATAAAAGTAGTTAATACTGCTAAGCCAAAGGATGCACATAATGTTGTCAAGAGGAATAGATTTAATACTGTTAAGGCATCAGCATGTTGGGTCCGGATGCCAAAGAACAGAGTGATAGATCATGTATTAAAAAACAACAGTGCATTAGTCACTTTGAAAAGACTTAATTACATTGATGCATAAGGAAGATTCAAGTTTGTGATGGTTTGGGTTCCCATAAGAAGATGATTTGGAGGATTCTTCCAAACAGGGGAGGAACAATGCTCAAATTGATGAAGTTCACTTTGGTTCAGATGGATACACAGACTCAGGGGAGGCAGGAGTGCAGCAAAGAAAAAAGACAATGATGAAAGTCAGAGGATTTCTAGAGCAGAAGGTTTAATTCAAGAACTTCTTCAAAAGATATTCATACAGGCTGAAAGATCAAGAAGATGAAGTGTTTGAAAGCATCCTCTCAAAACAGAAGGTTTAATTCAAGAAACTTGATGATTTGAAGGTAAATCATAAGTTTAGGAGAGGATTGTTAGGAATTAAACTCAATGCACTTAGTACTGCTAAGTCAAAAGTTAGTACTGCTCACAAGATACAACTACCAGTATTAACCAGTTAGTACTGCTAGAGTAAGTTAGTACTGGCAGTACTAACTTAAAACTATTGAAGAACTTAAGACTGGTGGTTATAAAGTTACTACTGCTGGTTCAAGATTACTACTGCTGGTTCAAGAGTTAATGCTGTTAGTACAAGTTAACGTTGTTATGCATAACTTAATGCTAATTGACTAAAGTAAATGATGATTAGTCAAACAGAAGACTAAAGTTAATGATGATTGAAGAGATTAATGATGATTGAGAATTTGACTAAATACGTAGGAAAGTATTAAATACTCTAGTCATTATATTTAATATATTTAACTAAATATTTAGGAAAGTATTGTAAGCTCATTAGGACTTATTGGTGTATAAAAGGAGATCCTAGGGCATCTAGTTTATGATCTCATACATCTCAATAACATATCTTCACAAATACACATACACAGATCCAGAGATTAAGAGTCTTGTAAGCTTCAAGGTTGTAACCCTAGTGCTAAGATAGAGTACTCGTATTATTATCATTAATAATATTAAAGCATTTTGTTACATCATGTGTTCATTCATATTCACTGTTTCATTGATATATCTTATAGATATTAAAGAGTAGATTCCGCATACTCTTTGATATACACACAGATTTTCTACTATTGTTATTTTGGATTTATCCAGGGTAACATACTCTTTACAAGGTAAAAAATCGATCTAGGATCTACAAGGTTTTGAAGAAACCCTAAAACACTAATTTTTCAAGAATTTATTTTGTGGTTAAAAAGTTTTCTAGGGTTTTGAAGTTTAATTGGTATAACAAGGTTTAAAATCGTTATCTCTACCTTAAATGGTATGCAATACAATTTATAAATCATTGTTACTGTTAAGGGTTTTCTTCGCATCGAATTCGGTTTTCTTTTCGATAATTCATTCAATTCGGTGAAATAAGGGTCTTTCACAAAACCCTAATTCGGTAAAGAAGCCATGATAAAAGAAACATCAGAAGAAGACGTGAATAAGAATGTTGGGTGTAACAGATGTTGTGTTCAACAAGAAGACCAAAAGAGATTGCTCGTGCGTATGATGTATATAAGGATCTGTTCGTAATTAAAAACCCTAGTTTGTTAGGGTTCGGGTAATCATGTTTTAATGCTGCTGTTGGAACGAAAACCCGAATTGTTTATATATATGGTGATCGTTCATGTGAAGGGTTTTAGTGTTTCTGTATGCATATAGCAGGTGACGACACAAGGCATTAAACAACAATTGCAGCAGCAAAGGATGCGTGGTTTGTACTGCTGTTTATTTCTATGATGTGGATGGGATCCGAGAAAAGCAAACGAACAACCTTCATTCTTATAAACGTGGGTTCTATTAAAGATAATTTGAAGTGGACACATGACGTGATGTCATGTGTGATATGGGTTCATGTGGTGTTCACATGGGTGCTTGATCTTTATTATGGAGTCCATGGATTTGATTCGTTTGCTGGAGGTTTGTTCATGGCTGTATGTGTCTATGAAGAAGCAGCTATACATTTAAATGGTTATTAAAAGTTTGGACGTGATTATGTTTGGGCTTCAAGGCTTTTCATGACACTTTCTTATTGATCATGGTGTCGCAAAAGGTATTAGAGGAAGGAGTTTTAGAGTGAGAAAATTTTTTTTTGTTTTTCAATCCTTATATTTCTATCAATATGTGTTAATTAGTCTATTTACTGTTAAAACCTATGTTATGATAACTTTGTCTAATGAAATGGGAGAATCAGCCTGACAGACTGGACACAGTTTGGTGATGACAAATACTAATTCAATCAATACACAATAAAACACAAAAGGATTTGAAGATTAGAAATAGAAAAGAAGACGACAAGCAAATGATAAAAACTGTATTTAGCCATATTAAATCCGTTCATTGCTTGCTGGGTTTTGTTTGTTAGTGCAATTGATTTACTTATCTCGAAGCGGCATATCATTCTTAAGACTTAGGGGGGACAATCATCGCTTAAGAGCCTAGACACAAATTAATCCTGTCACAATTAATGCATCCCGCATAAAAACATCCTTAGTTTAATATAACTATCTTAAAGAATTAAAGCAGTGGTGATCCCGTTAAAACTCTAGCCCAACAGGACTTTACCCACTTATAGTTTGAAGGTGTTTTATATACTAGTAGTCCACTATTCCAATCTTTATCAGTTAATTAAGAGCATATGCTAGAACAAAAACGGGTCCCCTACCGTCTCACTAAGGCTCATAATCAAAAGACAAAGATAAAACTGTTATTTGTATCCTATTGTCCATAATATAACAACAACAAAAGGATATGATCACGATAGGGAGAGCTATCCAAGTATCTATATTACTTTGGTTCGTAAAACACGATACCCCGTTGAATGATAGGTTCGGCATATTCAAACACATAAACAAGTATAAGGTGATAAATATAATTAAACAATCAATGATAAATTAAGAAATCGATTTTAAAACAAGCCAAACGTTGAACTTTCATTAAGATGGCTAATACCTGAGGGTATTAGCCCACAACCATTATAATTATACAAAGCTAATCAAACATTTGAAATCAACATTATAGAGTAAGAAATTCCACGATGTCTTCTATGAGTTTGGTGATCAATGCTTGACCTTTATGGCTGATCTTCTCTTCTCTAAAATCGTCTATGATAGTATGGGTATAAAGAATATGATATTCCACCTTAAAACCTTCGTTTTGATCTTCTATTTTATCGTTGTTGAAAAATACCCGAAACGCCGAATCAAGATGGTCGATACTACGATTGGGCAAGGATTCCTTGGAGTGCGCCTAGGAGGGGGGACCGTTTCGTAATAAATCTTGATATCATTCCCGATTTAACTTGATTTACTATATCTTCGAATAGTTATCTTAATGGATACGGCGTATATAGATAGCATGGATACGCCATATTGGGAATTGGTCAAACGTGTTATTCCTTGTGAAGGTCTTGGCGTCTGAGATGACACCATATCTCTTTAGGTTGGATACGGGGTTATAGGTGAATTTTTAGAAATCTTTAAATGTCCCATTCATTATAGCTCCAATTTATCCTGTTTAGCTTATCTTCACAAAACACTCCTGAATTACTGCATTTATCAACTTTAAATCAATTAAGTACCAAATAATGCAATAATTAATAAAAAGTGGGCAAAATAGATGGGAAAAATATATAATAAAGTGACGTATTCGATTCATCAAATATCCCCCGGGCTCTATGAATGCCTACTTGCCGCAAGTGACTTTTAACTTTAGAAAAAAGTTTAGTTTATGAAAATGTGTCCTGAACCGAAGTTAAGGATGTTTTCCTTTTTAAAAGCAACTCATTGTTTTGTCCTGAATCACCTGTACATAACCAGCTCCTCATGAAATATTGAAATGAAAACGCTTAAATCACTCAACTAATCTAGGGTGCAACATTTAATTAGTACTCTCAATTTGCTCGTGATCCCCGTGTAGTTTTCGTATCATAAGCTTGGCAAGGATACACACCGCCACTACTAAAGCTAAGGAAGAACAAGTCAAAAGCTAAATTAGGTTAAGAAGGCTGACGGTTGATCATTCAACAGTCTTTCACCATAAGTTCCACACCAATAAGGTAGCTGTATCGTATATTACACCGGCCGAAATGACGAAATAGGACAAATACAATCTGATCACATCCAGGACTCGTGTTTAACTAGCGGTTAGGATGAAGAATGATATAGGGTAGGGACCTTCTAACTTTCACCAAAATTCGTCATCCAACAAGACAGCTGAGACATGCATACATGGCCGTAACGACAGAATAAAGATGCATGCTCGAACAAGTCCTCATTCGAGTAGACACTAAGGTTAGTTGCTAGGAAAGGGAAGTAAAATGGTTGTTAAATAAAATTCACAAAACAAATAGATTAAGCCAACAAATAAGGTGCGGTTGCCTAGAAACTTTCCTCTACTCGTGTCCATGACAAAGACTCGAATATATAGACAGACGCCTCGATCACAGAAATGACAAAGACAACCAAAGTTGACGTTCCCATAACGGTCAACTTCCTTTACATCCCGCTCTTTACATACTTTTACAAAAGTGGTGATATCAACTACTTTTTACAAAACTTAACATCGTTGATTTATTGTAACGTGATTAATGAATAATCGATCCTTCAAGTGTTCCTTCGGTAAAGACTTCTTTTTGAAACGACTATTTTTCTTCCTTCTCTTTTTTCATAATGCATAATAAACCTCAGTTTGATTCCACTATCTTCACTTTCATAATTTTATCCGGATAATCTTTTCCTTGTAGTACATCTTCATCAAACATAATTCATAATTGGCGAAAAGCTAAGCGAAACTCACTACGAGGCTACATATTTTCGCCATAGCATTATGCAATTTCACGATCCATTACAGAGATAAGAAAATTTCACTTTGACACCGGAAAGTACAGACATTACACCGAAAGCAACTAGCGACATAGAGAAATAGGCTTAATCTACATAGTAGGCTAAGGTGCAAAGGTGTAACAAAACATATAATATGGTGTACAAAAAGAAAGGAATGGGTTAACAGGTTGTTCTAGGGGATTTTACTCTAAAAATGAGAGTAATCAAGGGTTATACGGGAGTTAACGAACCAGTAAGTTAGTTAATTTTACAACATTGTAGCTATTTGGGTTTAATCCTAAGATATTTATCAGTTGAACATGTCTTACCAATCTAAATACATAGTACTAATCATAGGCGGTCTCAGAGTGATATACCAGGCCAAGTTTTAAAGGATCCAACTACATCACGCGACAATACTCATAAATTTGGCGAGTTTAGTAGACATTTGGAAATGGAATAGGCTTGTAATTCTCACAATAAGTATCAAGGGATTATAAGTGCGCTAGGTAATGTAATAGTGATTTTTACAAAAGTCATGCTGAAAATTTTGACCATTATAAGCACTCACATAAATTGCATGTTATTTTTGTAAAAAAAAAAAAAAAAAAAATAGACATTACGGTTTGGTGTCTGTTACGTTAATTGTTGATTTTTTTAGTTTACGCGATTTAATTATATAATAAGAATTAAAAGTAAGCGCGCACTAAAATAAAATAAATGGTGAAATTATGACAAAATAAATGGCATCATAAAATGACCTGAAAATACGGAATGTTACAAAAAGTGTGTTGACTAGGGCTTTAGAATGCCCGGATGAGTCCAACACAAGTCTTTTTCAGCATATACCATATCATAGTTTCAGCAACGTCCTGTATAAAAGATAAGAAGACAAGTGCAAATTCTATCTTGCTACAATGGTACAAGAAAACAGTTAAACACACAACTGTACAGGGGTCAATACGCCGTATCCCAAACCCTAGGATATGCCGTATTGTTCCTGTAGAGACAATTAAATTACTGGAAATTAGTAATTAAGTTTTAAAACTGATAACGTCCAGACATACATACGCCGTATCCAGAGGGGTTCGATACGCCGTATGTAATGTTTGGGAAGACAGACTCGTGCAAAAAATTAAAATTCAAACAATTAAAATGACCGGGTTACCTCCCGGGAAGCACTTTTGTTTCAGCTGGTCTTTAAGTTCGACCTTTTTCTTAACTTCATTCATTGTCAGGTGTCGTCATGACCCATCCATCGTTAATGAGACGTAAAAGTTCTTGATAAGCATCGAGGTTATCCTTTGAATGGTTGAGGTATTCAGACTCTTTTATGGTAATGTACTCCTCGTCATTATTGAATGAGTATTTCATCATCTCGAATCTCCTGATTTTGTAGTTTGATGGTTCAGGAATTCGATTATCCATTTGATTTTCTTGAGTACAACTAACGTTGCTTGCTTCATAATCTCTTCTAAATATACGGTTAGTATCAAGATAAGGATTACTGACCCATTCAGTCTTCATATTCGCATATGGTCCTCGTTTGAAATTTTCCATACGAGTAAATGGAGCGATCTCATGAGCATTCACTTTTCACCAGCACTCTTGTAGTTTTACCAGTACTTCATATTCTATCTCGTGGAAGTCTTCAAAGCAGCTCTTCAACCATTTACATAACTTTAACACCCTGGGAGTCGCGTCTCCCCATGATCCTTCTATTTCAGACTTAAGTGCTAAGGCTTCATCCTTTAGCTTCCCATCAGCTAGTTCATCATACCACCTGTGATCTTGAAAATGAGTCATGCTTCCCACTCGAACCATTCCTGTTAATTCCCTACCATTACAGAAACCATCGATGTCAGATGTACATGTTGGCCATTTAGTTCTTCCATTCTTAAAGCGGTAGGGTTCGCATATATGATCACATAGCTGGTATGATACCCCATTTTCCGACCACGGTTCATTGGTACCCTTTGCCTCGTCATTATTCAACTCTTATTCATATTCATTATAAGTTTTGAGGTCTTGGATATCATAAGTGAATAGATCAATGTTATATTTCAGAAGGCAATTGAATTCGTTGAACGCCTCACACAAGGGTGTCTTGAAGTCAAACAGATTTCCCTCTATCATTAAGATTTCAGGAGCATTGTTAGTTTCGTTTGGGTCTTCTTCTTCCTTAATATCTTCATCATCATTGTGGTTAGAAAGATAGTGGAATTTTGGGATGAACTTTTTGATCATGCTGTCCCAAGTAGTGATCGAGCCCATACACTCCTTGGTAAACCATTCATATGCAGCTCTAGTTAGTGAAACAAGGAAAATACTAAGCCGGAATCGGTCTTGAGTCAACCTGTTAATTTTGATTGGCCCAACAACATCGAGAAATTTATTGATGTGTTCGTATGCGTTTTCCCCTTTGTTTCCATTAAAAGCATCATTACGTATCTTTTCTAAGAATGTCCCTTGTATTTCGACGATGCATTTCTCGACCATTCTTCCCTCGTTGTCATTAGAGATGAAATTCTTTCGGGTGGCAGTGATGTAGTTGTTTGGTTCTGCCATGTGAGTTTCTTTGTCAACGGTTTCCTGCAATTTAGCATAAATAATCAGTAGGATGTGCCCTTGGGGAAGGGAACACATAAGACAGGAAATCGAAAGCAAAAAATTATTACTGTTACTGTATCAGATGACGAATACACCGTATTCAATTAATTTGAATACGCCGTATAGGTCTGTTGAATGCCAGTACGCCGTATAGATCTTACCGAATACGCCGTATTGTCGTGAAACAGATACGCCGTTTAGACAGTAAAACTCAATACGCTGTCCTGATTAGAAGGTTTGATACGTCGTATCCAACTAGTGGATACGGCGTATCAGGTGATCAGTCAGAACAGAATACTTTTTAAAACAATTAAATACGGGAATTAAAACAGACAATTTAAACACACAAAGCGAATAAATACAAACAAAATTTAAATGATTAGATTACACTAAACTAATTAATTAATGATTAGAAATACTGATAAGAATAAGGTTTAAAAATTTCACTCCCCGGCAGCGGCGCCAAAAACCTAATGTGCTGTCGTGTAGGGTCAATTATTTGATTATCAAGTTTTACATTTATATTTAGCCGACAAACCTAAAACAACACTTTAACGAGCAGTGTACCCGGTCAAGATGGAGTTCGCGGTAAGTAGGGTGTCGAACACTAAGAGTGGAAATTTAATCCTATATTCTATCAGTATTTTAATTAGTCTATTTACTGGTTAAACCTATGCTATGTACGTTGTCTAATGAAATGGGGGGTTCAGCCTGAGAGACTGGCACAGGTTTGGTGATGACAAATACCAATTCAATACACAATAAACACAAAAGATGAAGATTAGAAGATAGAAAAGCGGTACAAGCCAAATGATAGAAAACTGTATTAGCCATATTAAATCCGGTTCAATGCTGGTTTGTTTGTTTTAGTGCAATGATTTACTTATCTCGAAGCGGCATATCATTCTTAAGACTTAGGCGGGACATCATCCTAAGACCTAGACACAATTAATCCTGTCACAATTAATGCATCCGCATAAAGCATCCTTTAGTTTAATTATAATCTATCTTAGAGAATTAAAGCAGTGGTGATCCTGTTAAAACTCTAGCCCAACGGGACTTTACCCACTTATTGTTTGAAGGTGTTTTATATACTGGTAGTCCACTATTCTAATCTTTATCAGTTAATTAAGAGCATGATTACTGAAACATAAACGGGTCACCTACCGGTCCAACTAAGCTCATAATCAAAAGACAAAGACAGAACGTTATTTGTGATCCTATTGGTCCAGTAATATAAGACATGATATGGAGAGCTATCCCGGTATCTAGATTACTTGGTCTATAACACTAGACCCAGTTGAATGATAGGTCGCATATTCAAACACATAAACAAGTATGAGGTGATAAACATAATTAAACAATCAACGATAAATTAAGAAATCGATTTTAAAACAAACCAAACATTGAACTTTCATTAAGATGGCTAATACCCAAGGGTATTAGCCCACAACCATTATAATTATACAAGCGTAATCAAATAATTGAAATCGAACGATTAAGAGAGTAAAAATTACACGATGTCTTCTATCGAGTCGTGATCAATGCTTGACCTTTATGGCTGATCTTCTCTTCTAAAATTCATCTCTGATGATTATGGTATAAAGAATATGATATTGCATACTTAAAACTCGTTTTTGAGTCTTTTATTTATAGTTGCTGAAAAATACTCGATACGCCATATCCAGATAGGTCGATATGGCGTATTAGGTTAGACTCCTTGGAGTGCGCGCTACGTTCATAATAAATATTTGATATCATTCCCAATTTACTTGATTTACTGTATCTTCAAATAGTTATCTTCATGGATATGGCGTATATAGATAGCATGGATACGCCGTATTGGGAATTGGTCAAACGCGTTTTCTTGTGAAGTCTTGGCGTTGATACGCCGTATCTCTTTAGTTGGATACGGCGTATTGGTGAATTTTCAAAAATCTTCAAATATCTTCGTTTTAGCTCCAATTTATGCGCCTTTTAGCTTATCTTCACAAAACACTCTTGAATTACTGTATTTATCAACTTTAAAGCGATTAAGTACTAAATAATGCAATAATTATATAAAAGTGAGTAAAATAGATGGGATAAATGATATAATAAAGTGACGTTATTTGATGTCATCACTAAGATAACCAAGATCAATCATAGATTCACCGTCACCAATACGGTAATTGTTCAGACGAAACTAACAAAAGTTAAATAGTCAAAGGACCAAATTAGAACATATAGATCTCAGAAAAGTGAAAGGGTTATATTCTACCCCCCTTAAAAAGAATTTCGCCCTTGAAATTCAACTAGTGCTAGAGCTAAAAAGATGCGGGTACTTGATTTTCATTTGATCTTCATGCTCCCACGTGAACTTAGGTCCTCCTTTCGAATTCCATCTAACCTTGACGATGGTAGTTCTACTCCGCTTAAGTTTCTTGAACTCTCTCTCTAAGATTTCCATATGTTCTTCTACAAAGTTTGACTTAGCATCCACCCAGATCTCATCTAAAGGTATCTGTAGTGTTGGGTCAGCCAAACACTTCTTAAGACTCGACACGTGGAATGTGTCATGAACACCATTAAGTTCTTCCGATAATCTAAGTCTATAGGCTACATGTCTGATCCTCTTAGTGATCTCAAAAGGTCCAACGAATCTAGGTGCTAGTTTCCCCTTCTTCCCAAAGCGTACCACCTTTCTAAGGCGACACTTTGAGCCAGACATGATCACCTACACTGAACTCTAAAGGTTTCCTCCTTTTATCGGCATAGCTTTTCTGACGATCACGTGCAGCTTTAAGCCTATCCTTGATCTGTGAGACCTTCTCAATAGTTTCTTGCACTAGCTCAGGTCCTATTAGTTTCCCTTCTCTAACTTCTGCCCACATGATCGGTGAGCGACACTTCCTACCATACAAGGCTTCGAAAGGTGCACACCTCACACTAAAATGATAACTATTGTTATACGAAAACTCAACTAATGGAAGATGAACATCCCAACTTCCCCCGAAGTCAAGGACGCATGCTCTAAGCATATATTCCAAGGTATGGATAGTACGATCACTCTAACCATCAGTCTTAGGGTGGTAAGCCTTACTCAGGCCTAACCTGGTTCCTAATGCCTCTTACATTGTTTGCCAAAACCTTGATGTGAAACGACTATCACGATCAAATATGATTGAGATCGGAACATCGTGCCTCGCAATGATCTCATTCAGATAGATTCTAGCTAACCTATCCATCTTATAGTCCTCATGCATAGGTAGAAAATGAGCAGACTTAGTCAATCGGTCCGCAATGACCCAAATTGTGTCATGCCCACTACTAGTCCTTGGTAGTTTTGTAACAAAGTCCATTGCTATTCTCTCCCATTTCCATTCAGGGATCTCAGGTTGCCACAGTAAGCCAGATGGCCTCTGATGTTCAGCCTTCACCTTCAAACAAGTTAAACATTTGCCCACATACACCGCTATATCCTTTTTCATTCCTGGCCACCAGTACATATCCCTAAGATCATAATACATCTTGTCAGCTCCTGGGTGTACAGATTACTTTGACTTATGGGTTTCATCCATTATCAGGGTTCTCACATCACCCTTCAAAGGGACCCATATTCTATCCTGGTAATACAATGCTCCATCACTCCTACGTTCTATCAGTTCATCTAGTCCTCTCTACAATCCTGCAAACTCATCAAATGCCTCCTTCTGAGCCGCTAGTATCTTATCCTTGATACTCGACTGAAAGGTTATGTTCATAGCTCTAATCCTCTTAGGTTTGATCCTCTCCTTCCTACTTAGTGCATCAGCTACTACATTCACCTTACCAGGATGGTAGCGAATTTCACAGTCATAGTCGCTGAAAAGCTCTATTCAGCGACGCTGACGCATGTTCAATTCCTTTTGGTTAAAGATATGCTGAAGACTCTTATGGTCGTATAGATAACGCTCTTTGTCCCATACAAGTAGTGTCTCCAGATCTTGAGAGCAAACACAACCGCGCCCAATTCCAAATCATGGGTGGTGTAGTTTTTCTCATGGATTTTCAACTGCCTAGATGCATATGCTATCACCTTTCCTCTTTGCATCAACACACAACCTAATCCTAAGCCTGATGCATCACAGTACACCACAAAATCTTCCGGTCTATCAGGGAGAGCTAGAACAGGCGCATTACACAACTTATCATTCAAAGTTGAAATGCCTTTTCTTGTTCCTCACCTCAATCAAAGGTCTTGCTTTTCTAAGTCAAGATGGTAAGTGACTTAGCTATCTTATAAAAGTTCTTAATGAATCGACGATAATACCCTACCAAACCTAAGAATGAACGAACTTCGGATGGAGTTCTAGGGGCTTCCCAATTCTTAACAACTTCAATCTTACTAGGGTCTACATGAATTCTATCACCATTGATCACATGCCCAAGAAACTGTACTTCTTTCAATCAGAATTCACACTTAGAAAACTTAGCATACAGTTTCTCCTTCTTGAGTAGTTTCAAAACTAACCCTAGATGCATTTCATGCTCCTCCCGGGTCTTAGAGTAGATCAAGATATCGTCTATAAACACTATCACAAACTTGTCTAGATAAGGTCTACACACTCGGTTCATCAAGTCCATGAATACCGCTGGTGCGTTTGTCAGACCAAAGGGCATCACCGTGAACTCAAAATGCCCATATCGAGTTCTAAATGCAGTCTTTAGAATGTCGTCCTCATGCACTCTCAGTTGATGGTATCTAGACCTAAGATCTATCTTAGAGAAATACTGTGATCCTTGCAGTTGATCGAATAGGTCGTCTATCCTAGGGAGTGGATAACGATTCTTAATGGTTATTTTGTTCAAATGTCTATAATCAATACACATTCTAAAGGATCCATCCTTCTTCTTAACAAATAATACCGGTGCTCCCCAAGGCGATGAGCTTGGTCGAATGAAACCCTTGTCCTGGAGTTCTTTGAGTTGACCTGACAACTCCTCCATTTCTTAAATCGATACGAAACTCGATTTCTCGATTAGGTGGTAATCCTGATAAGTCATTTGAAAATACCTCGAGAAAGTTTCTAACTACTACAATATCCTCCTTCTTTTGTTCTTTGGTTTTTGCACTCCTAAGATGCCTCACCTTCTCTTCTGGTCTTTCACCTATGACTCTAAGTGTCTTGCCATTACGTAGTGGGGTCCTAACTACCTTCTCATGGCAAATGATGTCAGCCTTGTGTTTGGACAACTAGTCCATTCCTATGATCACATCAAAACTCCCGCTTCCAAACAGTATTAGATCAATGCTAAAGGTGTGCCCTTGTATTTCTAGTTCACATCCCCTAATAACCTTATTGATCTCCACTAGCTGCCCGTTAGCTATCTCAATCTCATAACTGAATCCTAAGTCACTGGACTCTATGCCTAACAGAGGTGTGAAAGCAGTGGAAACAAAGCTATAGTCGGCACCAGAGTCAAATAGTTTTGTAGTGTAATGATTGTTTAGAGTGAACGTACCCGTCACGATGTTTGGGTCTTGGCGAGCCTCCTCTGCCCCCAGCATGAACGCTCCTCCACATGCCCGATTACCATTGTTCCCACGACCTTGACCCCCATCAATAGCCATAACTTGGTTCGGACGACCTCCCCCAGGTCTTTGTGCTTGGTTCAACCTAGGGCATGCTGCCTTGAAATGATCGGTACCACCACATTCGAAACATGCTCCACGAGCAGCAGTTGGGTTTCTAGCATTCACCGGGTTCACCATCCTAGGTACCACTCTACAGTCCTTAGCAAGATGCCCAAGGCGGTTGCAGCTAAAACAAGCTCGACAAGGCGACTCAGGTAAGTGGTGCATGTTACAGTTCGTATACTTAGGTGTCGTACCCGTGTACTCTCTCTTCACTGGATTAGCAGTTGTAGCAAAAGCATTCCCAGTCCTAGACCTCTTGTTATCATCCTTCACATTCCTATCTCTACTAGGCTCTCCATCGTTACCTCTATTCTTAGTGTTCTTCTTAAGTGACCCATTCCTAATGGCTTCATCTGTTAGTGTACCAGCTTTCTACACAACTTTTCGAATTGTTGCTGGCTCCGTTACTGCCACCATCCCACAGATCTGTGAAGCAAGGCCATAGATGTACCTCTTAATCCTCTTGTTCTTAAGGGTACTAAATGAGGAACTAACCTAGGTAACTCATGGAACCTATCAGTGTATGCAGCATGGCCAGCCCCGACCATTGCGTAATTCCAAAACTTCGTTTCAACTTTCTGCATCTCAGTAACTGGACAAAATTCCTCTCTTGTCAAATTCTTAAAGTCTTTCTATAACATCCCAATAGTGGCCTCTCGACTTCGTGTGTGGATCTGAGAGTTCCATCACGTGAGAGCCTTACCAACAAATGATCCAGTAGTGTACTTCACCTTTTGATTATCCCCACACCCACTCATATCCTGAACTGACTCCATCTTCTCAATCCAACAGGTATAGATTATAGCACCTCCCTTACCATCATACTCTTTTTGGTTACAAGCTAATAACTCCTTATAGGTACAACCCATGCAGTCATTGTTCACAATGACATTCCTAACATTGCCTTGGATGTTTTCATTGTCGGCATTGCCGTTTTGATTCCTATTGTTCCCCTGATCGTTACCTTGGTTGCCTACTTGAGCTAAGAGGGTGGGAAGTAAGTTCTACAATTTTTGAGCAATGATTGTGGAGAAGTCAGGGACTCCACTTGTGACACCCCGCAAATTTTCGTTCAATATTTTAGCCGTTACCGGTCGATAATTTGAATTTTTAAAAGTTTCGTTTAACTTTTACGTTTAACCGGGAAGTTTTCCCGCTTTTATCTGAGATCGTCGCCGGGAGTGAACCGGGACACCTAACGTTGTAGTATTTTGGCAATAGCCATGTTTTTATATTTCAAGGCAATATTTAAAATTTCATAATTTTCGGTGATACCGTTATTCGTTTCGTTACTTATGTGAATCGTGAATTACTTAAAATATGAGCATATGCATGGAGGACTTGGAAATTAAATCAAACATGAAGCACTAGTTTTTGTAGGATATTGGATATCATAACACAAGCCTGGATTGGAGGGTTGGCCGATTATAGAGAGAGAAAATGGGGAGTTCTAGTGAGAGAAAATCACTTAGTGTATGTTTGTGATAAAATGAACAACCAACCCTTCCCATGGCTGGAAAGGGTGTTTAAATACAAGAGTTTAAGTGCCCTAAGTGGGCTATGGAGTGGGCTAACATGTGGGTAAAGACCCGGCCCAACACCATAAGTCATACGCTAACGATTAAACTACGAGCTATGCTATTCTAGACAATACACGGGGTGACCGAGTCTTTTTCGTAAACCTAACAATCTCCCCCTAAGGGAGGTCACCCCAGAAAATACAGTTTGAATTCTAGCATTCTAAGTCTTGATCTAATGACAGTAGCTCGTAATCTTTGATTCTTCATTCATTGGTTTCTTTGTACAAAATGTAGTGATCTTTTGACTTTAAGCTTTAGCTTGTTCCATTAGGCTTGTCTTTGTATGTGATCTTGAACATTCTTGAGATCATCAGCCAATCTTAATCTCTAATCATCATCTTGTGATCTTTTACTTTGTGTGCTCGTGACTTTTGGGCCGACATGCTCATACTTGTTGCAATCTTGAAACCATGACTTAGTATTTGCATAACTTCATCACTTCATAACTTTATTACTTTCACGTACTGATGAAGAAGTTGATATCAGAGTTGCGGAAGCTTTAGGTCATTCTTCCTTGATGTTGCGAAGTCATTGAGTCTTGAGTATGAGCATGTGGCTATGAACAGGTTGACGCCATCTCTATCTTTATATGAACCTGTAATAAAACAGTTAGCAATAAAGTTGTGGGACGAATATAGCTTTGTCATTTGCTCGTGTTTAGTTGGAGTAACCTTCGAATCCGTGAGGACCGACCTGTATTCAGGTAGATTCAATCTTAAGAAGAATCTCCTTGACATGATTTCCAACATCAGTATCGGATCTTCTAATGCATAAACATCATAATCTCCTTACTTGTTTGTTCTCTTAATCGGAACGGCTCAAAGCAGACAACACGAAAAGAGTGAATCGGTTAGTTACTATCTTACCGATCGAGGATGAAAATTGATTTGAAAATCAATCGATGTGTCACTCGAGAAATTGATTTTTGTGACATATCGAGAGTTTTAAGCATTTATCAAAATTCGTCAATCGTCAATTTAAAATTTTGGATCGATTCGATATCCAGTGTCACAAGTTTGACCCATAAAGGATCTCACAAGTCACCTACCATGAGCTTGTTTGATGTTAGCTCAAGCAGGATTTCCATCTTCATTGTGAGTACATAAGTATCACTCGGATGTTCTGGCAAAATCACAAGGATGATGCGTAGGACTCTGATTATACATTACTTGTTTTCAAAGTGTGTGGATAAACAAGTACATTTGAATTATGTCCTAACGAGATTAATTGATGATCTCTAGGCTCTAGAATCATAGAAGCTTTTTTGATTAAGTGAGTTGATGCTTGGAGCAGACTGCCACCTTTTTAATACCGACTAACTCGAAGTGAGAGAGTCAGTAGATTACGTGTTAAGTCTACGTGACAATTGAAACATAAATCTTTTGAGAGATTCTGAGTGGCTAGGGAGGGTTGTGCAGCGTATAACTGGGTCCATGATACTTGTCCTTCCATGTCACAATCACCATGGTTATCTGACAGCATATGTATTGACCCGGTTTCTGCCTAATCTTAAAGGAGGGCTGCTTTCTTTTCACCCTTTATCTTGACATTTCTTTTTCATTCTTCAACCCCTTTAGTGCTTACCGAGACTTCATTACTAGTACCTTGTTGGGTATGTTCCAGTACTAGCTGCATCTCAGTCCGCACTTTTCCCTTATTCACATTATAAACTACCTTTTGTAATCAAACCCTAAGGACATCTGACACTAACTAGGTGAGATTTTGTCCTTGGGTAGATCCCTCCGAATCTGGCGGATCATGGGAACTAATACTAACTAAACCACCTTTAAAACTCTGATAAAGTAAAAACAGGGGTAAATCTGATCTTTTGGTACTGTTTTCTTCGCCACAAAACCATTTGAAAATCAACCAAGGTACTTGTGATATAGATATCAAAGTCGCAGTAATCTGATTTTGTTTTGATTATTTAGAAACGCTCCCCCTCAACAGGTGCGTCGATATTCAAAATTGTTTGGCAGATGGAGGGAGTACCCACTTGAGTCTTAATAGATTATGTTTTTATCAGATTTATTATTTAAATCACATTCTCTCCCCTGATCAAAAATTTCAAACCCTTTGAGATTTAGGATCTCAATTGATTTAAATATGTTAGAATATTTGGGAGAAAATGTGGTCTGATTATATACAAGCCATACTTGGAACATATTAATGCTCCTCCTCAAATTATGAGGGTCTATGTTAGTGTCAGTTATGATAATTTTAAAGGATTTTGAGTTTAAACAAAAAACCTTTCATAAAAAATCATAGACTCACATAACATCTAATTCCATATTACTTATAATGTACAAGATGTATGTTACATAACAGATGATATTGACCTTAATGTTGGAATGATGAAATCACTCTATTCTCTTGATTAGTCGGTAGTCAATATCTCTGAACCTTCCACTAATGAAGCATTCGAGATTCCTAAAGATTCTTCAGATCTTTAACCTTCTACCAAATATCTTGATGAACTATTAATTGTTGTAGTGGAAGTGTTGATGTTGTTTTAGTTGTCGCTGTAAAGCTGGAAGGAACATCAGCTGATGCAGTGAGAGCTCTGAAGAAGTTTGTGTTATGCAGAGTATCCACAAAGATCTGAAGATTGGGTTCCTTTGCTTCTTTTGTAGATCCAAGACATGATTACCCTATCCAATCGGCACCCAGGCATTAAATAGTAGAATCTGATCATCAGATCTTGTGCTAGAAGGAGAGGGAACATTCTCATTAGCCATGTTATATGCACAATTCTATCAGCAAAGATAGGCAGACATGACAGATGTTTGATGCTAGATGAGAATTTTAGCCATGATTGATTGACATACCATATTTGATTAAGGTGAGATTAAATCACAAGCGGTAGACTTAAATCTTCATCAAACCGCTACCTCGTAGTAGTTTGCCTTTTCATATATAAATATTCATATCATAATCAAACCACTATCAGGAAATTTATCAAACCGTTATTTAGCAAAAATGACAAGCAGCTATCAAGAACATTCATAGCAAACCGCTATTAGGCATTTTCAAGCAAGCAACTATCAATCACATGCAATTCAATCATATTTCAACTTTTAATTCAAGATCTTAGGGACCTAATTCCAACACAGATTGTACAATCCTAAGCATAACACGAGTGCGCAATCACTTAATCGACAACAATCAAACTGCAATCGACTAGCAAAAATCAATCAACATTCGAAAATCATTCAATCAGATCATACAAATGCAGGGGGGTCATATTTGAGCATGAAAATAGAATCATCTAATCCTAACAACCATATCCCAGTAATTCAAAGTTGGCAGATTTAGTCCCTAGGATTTCAAACTTCTTGTATTTTTGGTATTAAGTATTTGGGGTTAAATAAGATTAGCAAATGGCACAACTAGTCCTTGTAGTTAATTACAGCTAGGAAACATTTAGCAAATTACACATAAGTCCCTAATCTTTCTAACTAATGACACATTTGGCTCTTTGAGTTAGAATAAATTAACTCCCCTTTAAATTATAACCCTATTTAAATACAAAACCGTTTCCGTTTAAGTATAGGATGATTTAATACGTCCGTTTGATGTCATAAAATTTGAAAAACACTCTCCCCCTCAATCGATGACCCATTTTCTATTGAAAGAGCTGTAGTCATTGATTGAGTGTCAAATTTTTATGAGAAATCCAGATCTGATTGATTTTCAAACAACACTTTTACCACCGTGGTTAACACAAATAATTTTTGAAGAATCATAGAATAAAAATTATTTGGTTAGAAAGAAGACTTCTCTTCTGTATCAAGAAATAATGCACTGAAGCGTACATTAAGTCAGAGTTGCATGGATATAAAGTAATCCATGCCCGGGAGAACTTAATCACCCGTTGTTAGGAACAACCGTCTTTTTGGCGACGTGCTTTCCTCATTTTGAAAACCGGGTTGCAGTCTGAAATAACTGCAAGCCATAAAGACATGTTTTGAAAAGTTTAAACTTCTGTTCGAGCTTCATTTAAAGACCCGTGCCATTATTGAATGACATTTCTAGATGTGTAAATGTTATCGATGCCATAAGACATGTCATGAAAAACATATTTTTGGTATTTTCTGATTTTATATTTTTGTATTTTGTTTTTGAAAAGTTTTATAAAAATGAAAATCTTTTTGTGTTTTTCTAGTTTTATATATTTACATAGGATATATGAAGTAAATCCGTTACTCATCCTTATCATCCTGAAGACGTTTGAGTGTCTCTGGCGTCATACTTTTCATGCCAAGCCGTGGGAGAATGAATTCGAATCGTGCTCTGGGCAGTGCCTTAGTGAATATGTTCGCCAGTTGATACTCTGTCCTCACGAAATACAACTCAACCACTCCCTTTTCCACTTGTTCTCTGATGAAATAATGTCGGATGTCGATGTGTTTAGACCTGTAGTGCTGGACGTTGTTGTAGCAGAGAGCTATGGCACTCTTGTTGTCACAATACAGAGGGACATGATTGTATGCAAAGCCATAATCCGATAGTTGAGACCTCATCCATAGAATTTGGGCACAGCATCCAGACATGACGATGTATTCAGCCTCTATAGAAGAGATGGACGTGCTAGTTTGCTTCTTTGACGACTAGCTAACTAACTTATCACCAAGGAACTGAGCACTGCCAGATGTACTTCTTTGAGTGTCTTGACAACCTACATGATCTGCATCTGCGTATCGGCGTTATGCCATGACGGTGTCGTTCGGATTACAAAGACCATGTTGATGGTTCCTTTAATATACCGAAAAGACCATTACTGCTTCTAGGTGCTTTTTAGTGGGCTTAGATTGATATCTAGCGCACATGCACACAGCAAACACGAGGTCAGGTCTACTGGCTTTGAGATACATCAGGCATCCAACCATACCCCGATATCGAGTTTGGTCAACAGGGATACCTGAGAAGTCCTCATCCAGTTTTGTCCGCTCTACCATGGGAGTGTCAACAGGGTCACTATTATGAAGATCAAATTTCTTTAGAATCTCTTTAGCATATTTAGAATGATTAATGAAGATGCCTCTAGGATTTTGAGAAATTTGTAAACCTAAGAAAAAGGATATTTGACCCATCATCGACATTTGAAATTTAGAAGTTATTTCATTAGAAAAACGGTCACAATCGTGAGGGACAGTTGAGGCAAATATGATATCATCAACATATAAATATGAACATGAGAGTTGTTTTGCCTGTGGTCCGAATGAATAATGTGGGATCGACTACACCCTTGGAGAATCCTTGCGCCAGAAGAAATTTTGACAAAGTGTCATACCACGCCCGGGGTGCCTACTTCAACCCGTAAAGAGCTTTCTTCAGACGGTAGACATGATGTGGACGATCTGGGTCAACAAAGCCTTCAGGTTGGCTAACATAGACTTCTTCTTTAAGCTCGCCATTTAGAAATGCAGTTTTCACGTCCATTTGATAAACTGTCATGTTTTTGCTGGCAGCATTGGCAAGAAATATTCTGATAGCTTCAAGTCTGGCGATCGGGGCGAAGGATTCTTCAAAATCAAGACCTTCTTCTTGACGATATCCTTTTGCTACAAGACGTGCCTTGTTTTTCAACATATCACCATACTCGTCAAGTTTCACCTTATAGATCCACTTGAGAGCAATAATTTTAGCACAGTCAGGAGGAGGCACTAGTTCCCATACATCCAACCTATCAAATTCATGGATTTCATCCTACATTGCTTGAAACCAACAGTCTTCAGTGGCGGCAGATTAGAAGTTTTTTGGTTCAATTTTTGACAGCACAAAATTATAGAAGCACCACAAGGCATCTGTAGCAAGCTGTTTCCTGGTAGATACTGGTCGAGAAGGATTTCCAATAATGTTATCAATAGGGTGAGAGTCGGTCCACTTACGGAGATGTTCATAAGGTTGAGTAAAGTGGTTTGGTTCAACTATCGAAATTTCCCCTGATGATGATGCTTCAGAGCTCGGATCTGGAGCAAAAATGTTAACAAAGGGTGCGAGATCAGCTGGAGCAAATGGATTTATTTCAACAGAATGTTCAGCTGCAACACCATGATGAACATTAGAAGATTGATGATCTGAAGATGATGGTGAATGTAACATTCCGTATTTTCAGGTCATTTACAATGCTATTTAAATTCACTATATTTTTTTTTCTTTTCTTTTTTTTTTCATACGCGTTCGCTTTTAATTTTAATCGATACGTTAAATCGCGTGAACTAAAAATCAACAATCAACGTAAACGGGCGTCAAAAAAATTTAAGTTTACATCAAGACATCATTATATTATTATTAGGAAAGTAATAATTAACTTTGTTCATTTTATTTTTATCGGATACGTAAAGTGTATACGTTTCGCGATAAAATGCGTTTAGGCACTCCCAGAACCCCAAAAACTTTCCTACGCTTCAACAAATACCCACATTTATACCCAATACATAAAAATTGGTCAACAACATCACATATACCCTCTTATTGCCGAAATTATGTCCATTGATTCAAAGATATAAGGAAACTCTTTCACTTTGGTCAAATGTGCAACATACCTCATTAAAACTACACCATACTTTGTCTCTTTGACTCATAAACCCATCCCTAAGACCAATCACCCATCCCTAAGACCAAAGACCATCCCTAGGACCTTACCTTGTCCCTTTGACTAAGACCTACACCTTATATACTTGTATCTTCTAGTAAGAGAAGTCATACATGCATAAACACTTACAAAAAAATCACAAAATCTCTTCCTTGGCACTCATAGAGCTCACGGCTCAAATCCATCCCCAACTAAATCCATATAATTTTTTTTACAACCCATACACTTCTATACACATCTATCCTAAGATATTCTAAGGTGTTTCCAAGCATTGGCTAACCTTTTTCAAGTATTAATCAAGAAAAGTGAAACTAGGGTTTTAAAATGGAAAGCTAGGGTTTTATATCTAAACAAGGGTTTAGATACTTTGATTCATCATCTTACATCATAATAAGGTTATCTAAAAACCTTCATGTCTTTACTTTCATCATTTTTATATGTTTACATGTTTTATATAACTATATCACCACTTAGGATTTTTAATATGTAAAACGAATTATCACTTATGTTTATGAATTTACACACTTTTCTTATGTCATATTGTTATATATATCATGGAAAAATGGATTAATAAATATGTTGACATGTTGTTTAAGTATAAACATGATTTTGTATAAATTTGGGTTTATAAAGTTAATAAAACAAACTCTTTATAAATGAACACACTTGGATAATAAAAGGGTGATTTGATTTCGACTTCATACAGTAGGTTTGACATTACATAAAAATAATACGCCTCATGACGATTCCAAAATGATAAGAAACTCGAAAAACCGATTTATAACGAAAAAGATACGTTAGTTACGAGTTTACGACGAGAAATACTTTTATAAAACTATTTTTATAAAATTTACTATTCATTACAGAAAGTGATATTTTTAAAACATCAAAAATATGATATAACTTTTAATTACGAGATCGTACTCGAAAGAATCGTTAAAAACGGAGCTATAACGAATAAAATACGACGTTTACGAGTTTACGATAACAAAAACTATAAAAATAAGTATATATCTGTTATGAACAGTAAAAATCACTATTCATCAGAAAAACTAAAATTTTAAAAATGTTATATTTTGATAACTCGACTTAATACGAAAATGTGGACGTAAGAAACGCGCGAAACGGATTAGAAACGAGAAAGTTACGCCATTTTTACCAAAGTATACTTATAAACATTTTTCGTTATAATTATGTTTTCACTAAAACGAGTAGACGGTGATGTAGCTATATAGAATCATACGTTGTATTAGTTATCAAAGTACTATATTACTAGGGAGTTTCATAATGATGAGGCCTCTTCGGGGTGGCGTATCGACGAGTTGCTGGATTTACGATTTAAAGTGTCCTAGCTCCTCATACGTTCACTACACGACCTCTTAATTATGATAGCCCGAACGATAGTATGATGAGCTATATATTAATCAAAGTGTTTAGTACTTATACGACCTATATTGGATTAGGTTGCCTTCGGATTCCTTCGTGACGCATTTTTCTATTGTGATATACTTTGTGGATTACTATTCACTCGAGGTGAGTTCATAGCCCCCTTTTCTACAATTGTTTTACAAAATCTACGGGGTGAATTACATTGCTTGTTTTACTATTGGACACAAGTGTTTTTCAAAGTGTATGCTATCCAGATTACTGCCTGATTATTAATGCCTAAGTTACCTTATTGCGTGAAGTCCCTATTTATCATGAACCGTTAATTGCTATTATAGTGAGCGCTGGTGTTATGGATAGATCTATCGGGACTAACAATCCCCACCCTTACTTGGGTCACTAGTTTGATCGGGTGCATTTAACATTGAGAGATGTTAGGGTGTTGGCAAGCATCCTATTTTCTGATTGGGGCACAAATCTAGTTAAGGCTTCGGTGTCTTTGAGAGTAGTGTAATATAAACCGTTTTTGGACTTTTGAATGTGTTTCAGAGTTCTTACTATTACTTCGTTCTTGTGGTCCACCTTTTTACTGGTAAAACCTATGATTTCCTAACCTTTGTGTGACTTTTTCAGCATGTAATTCAGGTCCTAGGTAGAAGGTTGACGGGAGCCGTGGCGGGATATCAATGAAGACGGATTCTGTGTTTTATCTAAAGTTATGCACTTTTATTTATCTTAAAACTTAAGTCATCTTTTGGTCTTGGGATGCTTTTGTTTAATTAAGAAAGTTATGACTTTTAAAATTATGGGACTAATGTATAAACTTGTAGTTTGCTATGACATCAAATGAAATCTTGTCTTAAACGTCCATTTTTGGTCGTTTCCTATATCTTGATTGTTGTACTTTGAAGTAGCACCCCATTGTTACCATTCCGCTGCTACCTGATTTTGGGGGTGTTACAGTGAATGACTTCCCGATGGTGCCTCTTGATCAATGGGGATGGATACTGATGGACCGGTAGGGTTGACTGGAGCTTGAGCTGCAGGAGCAGGGGTAAAGGGGGGGGGACAATCAACCGTGAAGTCTCAAAATATTCAATCAAACATGGGGTAGACCAAAATCTTCAGTTTCCACTTATTGGTATGAGGTACATAAGGGTGCGTAGAAGGAGGATTGGGTACGAGTCCCTGAACTGATAGGTCCAGGCGTCAAAAGGATAGGTGCGGGTCCTGGACTGGAGTGTACAGGAGCCGTTTGCCCAGTCAGCTCATCGAATGTAACGTGAATAGTTTCCATGATTTGTCGGGTTCGTTTGTTGTAGATTCGGTAACCCTTCCTGTTTGGTGCGTAACCGACAAAGAACCCAATGTCTGCTTTAGCTTTCAATTTACTAAGATCTTCACTATCGTTTGTTGGGTAGCAGAGAGCCCCAAAAACACGAAGAAATGAAAGATCCGATTTCTTGTCATGCACAAGTTCATATGGGGTTTTATCGTGAAGAGTATGAATGAGGGATCGGTTTTGGGTGTAACAGGCAGTAGCAACAGCTTCTGCCTAAAGAAACAATGGAGCCTTAGAGAACGATCGCATCGTCATAGTAGCTTCAACAAGAGTGCGGTTTCGTCGTTCAACAATGCCATTTTGCTGAGGAGTTCTCGGAACGGTCTTCTCGTGGGTAATGCCAACGCTTTCATAGTAATCAGTTAATTCTTTATTAACGAATTCGGTGCCATTATCAGTCCGCACGAACCGAACAGTTTTGTTGAGACCGACTTGAAGTTTTTTAACAGATTGATTACGAAAGCGGAAGTTTCGTCCTTTAATCTCAAAAACTTCACCCATGTAAACCTGGAGTAGTCGTCAACGATAACTAGAATGTATTTCTTCCCATTAATACTCTGCACTCTCAGTGGTTCGCATAAATCCATGTGAAGGGTGTGTAAAACTTCCATAATGGTGTTAATCGTCTTGGATTTGTGGGTAGCTTTTCTGCTCTTTCCAAGTTGGCATGCATAACACAAATGATCCTTTTCAAACTTCAACGAGGTAAGCTTTAACAAGATCTTCTACGAGCAAGATCATTAAGAGTGCCAAAGTTTAAGTGATTAGGCGGGATGCCATACCAAGATTGTTCTTGGAGGCTTTAGAACAGTAAGCAAATGGAGAGGAACCTATCTTATCTTCAACAGAAATGGTGTATAAGTTCGTGCCATGACTTCCTTTAATAAGGTCGACACCATCTAAGTCTCGGACGAAACATGAGTGCTTTCTGAAGGCAACTTCAAGATCAGAATCATAAAATTGACCGACAGAGAAAAGGTTGTGTCTAAGTCCTTCTACATAGTATACCCTGGAAATTACACTGTCACCAATGACATAATCCCCATAACCCATAATTGCACCAAAATGGTCGTTTTCGAATCGAACAATCCTGATAAACTTTTTCACGAAATTCCTGAGCCGTGAGCGATCTCCAGTCATATGTTTTGAGCAGCCTGAGTCCAAATACCAGAGAACGATCTGTACGGCCTCAGATAAGATTGATGCATTAGATGACCAGCTTGTGGATTTACTGGCCCGATTGAGGATAAATTGGCCATGAATATAGAGTGAGCAGTCAGTTCATCATCAACATCTGAATCAAAAGCATCACATTCATCTACCTAGAAAACGTTGTCCTCATTCAGAGCTAAGTCTTGGACTGGTTGATTATCCATATTTGCATCAAAGGTGTTTGCCTATTCACCATTGTTGGAAACACGAAAAGTGTCGGTCACTTCCAAAGTTGTAATAGTCTTAGCTCGTAGTTAGTTTAAGGATTAGATTAGTAATCTAGTCCGGCCCAAGGCACATGGGTGGTCCAACTCCAGCCCATGGCCGGCCTCTATGTAGTATAAATACACCCTCTCCTAGTCTTGGAGAGGGTTGGTTGTTCCATTTGTTTTCACACATTCCAAAATACATTCATCCATTCCATCCAAGTTTCTCTCTAACAATCCAACCCACATCTCACTTATTGTTCTTGGTTGATTCATTAGATTACTAGTATTCTTCAACGACAACAACAACGATTTCACCAACAATTAATTTTTTATTCACGGTTTTTTCTTGATTTAGTACAATCCCGTAAATGTCGATTCGTTTTACGGTTTAAGTCATAGAATTGTAAAATCCCGTGAACGTTAATTGATTTCACCAACATAACAAACACAATA
>BQNB010050258.1:1633-41594 GCA_026074375.1 Tanacetum coccineum | reverse complement strand
TATCTTAGGTAACTAATGGCACGGAGTGGCGAGGACATGAAGATGGAAAAACCGTTATCATTCACATTTTGTAAATACAAATGTTAGGACCTCTCTTTTGTAAAAACTCTGATGAAATAAATGAATGATAACTTATTTTCATAAATGACTCTTTTTTATTCGTTTTCTATGATTATAAGTGTTGTACCTTGAAGTAATACCCTAGATTAGCTTCCGCTGCTATATGTGAAAATGGGGGTGTTACAGGTTGACAAAAAGATGGCATGTATGTAAACCTATTCAGGTGTTTTATAATGACAGAAGTGGTGAAGATTGTGTAATATGGCCTACTTATGTAACACCCGCCCCGAGGGGCATCAGATTGCGCAGCAAAAATTAGCAATTTGGTGTTACTAAATACCATCCTTTAACACGAATATAGAAAATGGCCTAAATAAGACGTTTAAACCACATGTGTTCCATAATTATTCAGAGTTAAAATGCATTAGGTCCCACAGAATCGTAACCCCAATCATATAGTATTTGAAAGATAATTGTTCAAATAAAAGACATTGTTTTAAACTTAACACAAGACATTGTTTTTGAAAGACCGGAACACACAAGTAGACTTTCCTTTAATTCAATCACCATACACGCATGACACCTCCACGCAATCATTGCCTTCAGCCTTGATTACCTGGGATAAAACATGTTTAAAACATAAACAACAAAGTTGAGTAAAATTCATAAAGTTTAAAGTAATCAGTAAGTAAAGATCTTTGAACACATAATTAGTTCTCAGTAAAACAAAGCAACAAATGCAATGTATAGCAACTTCTTTTCTTTCGTGCATTAAGCTCATGACACCGAACGTTAACAATACATATGGCATTTCATATGTTTAAGTGCCCCAAACTAGGTATTATTGTCATATACCTTCTATATTTCTAATAACAAAATGTCCGTTTGACAGGGTGTTCACAAGGATTCAAACCCCGGACAGGGCTGTCAAACCCAATAGATCTATTTAATGCATTAGCGTTCACCCATTATAGGCGATTGACGGTTCATGAATTAAGGGACTTCGACAATAGCAACTTATGCGGAAACAATCTCATATCGGGTCTAGCATACCATAAATCATATGTGTTCGATTTTATAAAACAAACATGTATCCCCCTCGCGGGTTTAAAACATTTAAAATAGTTCAAAAGCGAGCTATGAACTCGCCTTAAGCAAAAGATCCAAATCAATAATCAAATCAACAAGAACAATTAACCTCACATCTCAACCGCTACCTATATATTACATATAAGGGCTGTACTGACTAAAAGTATAATAACTCATATAATACATACTTGCATCTATATATATCACTATTACGTATATACAATCATATACTATAATCTCCAAGTGAGACGCAAAACATTTCACTTTGACGCACTAACAATATCACAAACTTTTCCCACAAAGTTTCCATTTTTAGAAAGTTACCAAAAGTAAGGATAATATAATCCGAACTCATAGTTCGTCAACAATTAACTACATTACAACCATTACTTATTACAAACAATATTCAACAGTATACGACAAGTTTGACCTTTTAAAACTCAAACTTTGTAGTTGACTTTACACAACCAAAAATAACCCAAACTTGACTCGGCCAGTAAAACGTTCATTATTAATAGTACGTGAACGATCCCACCTAGTCAAAACTACTAAAGCGAACACTATCACTTTTCATTATAAAAAATAACTTTCAAAAATTTCTTGACTCGCTACGAGGCGGTCAAACTTTCTGGTCAAACTTGGTCAACTAAAAACCCATTAAAACGACACTTTTGACATAAACCGACTATCAAAACATGCTTAACTATCCTATTTAAGCATACCAAAACCATCAAACTTCGATTAATAACCAAATACGCTTTCAATAATTTCTCGCACTTGAACATCTAGCAATAACCATATAATACGCAATATCAACAATTTAACAATACAAAAACATAACTAGGAGTGCCTCACAAATGCATAAAGAGAAAAATCAAATAATGGTTCCCCCTTGTGGTTCGACATCGGATGAAACCCCAAAACACCAAAACAAACTTTTTCACAAAATCAATTTGCTCCAAACAACAATAATCTAGCAATTATAAACACCCCCTTATACTCGAAAATCATTTAAGAACAAACCCAAAAATCAACTTTTTTCCAAACTTAATGCAGTAGGATTTTTATAGTAGCATTGTAGGTTTTGAATACAAGATCAATAATATGTAAATAGATTGTATAGCATATTCAGGAATTTGACGGTGGTGGTGTGGTTAGGGTTTGGCCGGACGAACAAAGAGAGGAGGAGGGAGGAAATAATTTTTTTTTGATAAAAGTTTATAAGTGTATGAGTATGGTGCTATTTATAGGGAAATACTTTAGCCATTTAACACTTTTAGTCCCTCTATCCTTTAAGTCTTTCAAAACTAGTACATAAGTGTTTTTTATTAATAAAACGGCCAAAGACTAAGTAAACACTACGTTAGTAAATATTTATTATTCGCGTCCTCCACTAAATACCTTTAAACCGATTAGATAAAACGTTAAATCCACTTAAACCGACCTTTAACAACTGTTTTTTACAAAACTCAGGGAAAGCGCCGTAAAATACAAAAATAAAGTAATCACCACTCGAGCGACAATATAAAATTTTTTTTACTTTCACAGTGACGCTAAAAAACAAATAAGAAACCTCAATCACGCTGAATTACCCTAACCCAATAATTGGAAATTTTCATCAAACCTTATATAGCATAAACGACTATAATCAATTACGTAGAAAAATAATTATCATAGCTCGGGATAAACGTTGACCTGAAACTCGGGTTGTTACATTCTTCCCCCCTTTAGGGAGCGTTGTCCGATGCACAGCTCCAATTAACCGCTCTTTCTCGCTACATCCGCCATACTATTAAAAGAGATGAGGGTAACTTTTTCTTAATCTGAACATCACGCTCCCAAGTAAAATTCTCGGACCTCTTTGCTAATTCCAACGAACCTTTAAACGATAGGTATCCAACTTTGCTTAATCGCGTTGACCTTTTGATCAACAATTTCCCACTGCTCATCAATCAATGCATCTTATCATCAAGGTTGAATCTCATCCCTTTCGTAACGACAACATCGCCTCCACTAAACATTTCTAAGATTCGAAACATGAAAGGTACTGATGAATCGCCTTTCAACTCTTTCTATCTGCTAGCTCTTTTTGGCGACTACGATTTTAACAAGCGGTTTCTTATCTGAACGACCTTTTCTCTGCATTTCAACGAAACAATTCAGGACCCGGTATGAATGGCTATCCCCAACCTCACTCAGCATACCAGTGATCTATATTTCCGTCTGGTACAAAGCCTCATAGGGTGCGATTCCTTAATACTCAAGTGATAACTATTGTTATATGATGAACTAGACCATGGACAAAACAAATGTTCGATCCCAACTATTTCTAAAGTCATCACACAGGCACTGCAACATATCTTCAAGCTTTTGTATAGACCTTGTCGCTGACCATACCGTTGAGGTGGTACGCGGAAACTCAAATCCAAATTCGTCCCCTAACCGCATCTGAAGTGATTTCCAAATCTAAACGTTTAAAATGGCTATCATGATCGAAATAATCGAAATAGGAACACATATCTACAACACAAATTGCCTTCAAGTAAGTTTCGTGAGTTTCCTTGGTATCAGTCTTTTTCATTGTAGGAAATCAAACTGATTTGGTCAGTCATCGAACAATAACCCAATCGTATCATACCCACTCGTGCGTTTTCTTAGCAGTCTAACTCACAAAAACCATAGTAATCCTTTCCCATTATCCAACAGAATCTCAGTTGTTGCTGCCAACCAGGTGGTTTTTGATGCTTCATCTTTAACTTCGCACAAGTTAAACGCAGTTCAAACATACGAGGCAATTATCAGTTTCATATTCGGACACACCATACAATAGTTTTTTCAGATTCTGATACATCTTGTTCCGAAATCCCTGGAAGGATAGAATACATGGCTTATGACTCATGCATAATCAAATCCCTCAATCCACCAAATCGCGGCAACCAAATACGATTTCCAAAACAACGTGTTCCATCGGGGCGAGGCTCGAATATTTACTTAATCAATCTCCCCAAATTCTCTTTATGGACCTTTAATTGTCGAGAAGCATACGCTATCACCTTTTCCCTTTGCATCAACACGACTCCATAACCCTTAAGTGACGCATCGCAATAAACCACAAAATCTTTCGTTCCTTCTGCAACGTATTGAAAAAAAAATTGAGCACAGACACAATTTTTGCTACGAAGTGTCTAAAAGCTTTTTTCTTATTCTTTTCCTACTCTATTTCATATCTTATTGAGGTCAACTTGGCAGGTCTAAGAAATCAAAAAAACCTCCGATAAGTAACCAGTCAATCCAAGAAATTCCTGCACATCCGTTGCGTCATTGGTGCAACCCAATTCTTAATGACTTTGATCTTGGCAGGATCTACGTGAACACCATTATGATCAATCACCTGACCAAGAAATTGTACTGAATCTAGCCAAAAATCACACTTAAAAAACTTGGCGTACAATCTCTCCTTCTTAAGCAGCTCCAAAATAATCTTCAAATGCTTTCCATGCTCTTCTTCGTCCTTGGAATAAAACCTTAAAATATCATCGATGACACAATGAACGAACTTATCAAGAATATGGCTTGCATACTCAGTTTTTTATCAAGTCTTTAAACACAGCATGAGCATTAGTCAATGCCAAACGCATCACTACGTATGGAACCAAAGTGACCATATCAAGATCTTAAATGCCGTAATTGATATGTCCTCTTCTTTAATGCGTAACTGGTGATATCCTAATCGCAGATCGTTATTAGAATACACGCTCAAACCTTGAAGTTGATCAAATAAATCATTGATTCTCGAGAGAGGATAACGATTCATGACAGTCAACTTGTTCAACTCACGGTAATCTATACACATCAAAAAGACATATCTTCTTTTTACAAACAAACCAGGTGCTCCCGCACGGTGATGATCTCAGACGAATAAATCCTTTCTACACACTCTTATAGTTTGTAAACGACAAAACTTCTCTCATCTCAGACGGTGACAATCTATACGGTGCATGTGCAACAGGTGCAGCCCCCGATACTAGATCAATTTGAAACTCTACTTGCCTCGACGGTGGTAGTCCTAGAAAATCATCAGGAAACACTTTAGGAAAGTCACGAATTACAGGCACGTCTTCCAATCATTTCTCCTTCGATTTCTTCTCAGTCACATGTGCCAAAAACAAATGACAACCTCGCTCGACATACCTTTGTCACTTTCGATTGTCAACGTCTTATTTCCATAGGGTATACGAACATCCTTTTCAACCACAAATGATAACGGTAACGCGCTTAAACAACCAATCCATAACCGATTATCGCCGTCAAAAACCAATCTCAATCGGACAAGAGATCATATCAAAAAGATGGTTCACTAAATTCAAAGTGCAACCTTTCAGAATAGTGTTCGTACTAACTAACTTTCCATCGGCTAATTATACCTTGTAACTAGCGCTTATTTTAACCGGTTTGATATTAAGCATGAAACTAAATCTAGTATCCACAAAACTCCATCGGAACCTCAAATCGAATAAAACAGAAGCATACGTTTTTATTTATTATATTGGAGTAGAAACGCACCATTAACCACATTGGACCCTGCGACTCAGCTCCTAATAGCATAAACTCGGCCATGAACTTCTCCTATTTCCTCTTGCTTGACCTTCTTTGGGCATCGGTTCCTCATATGACCTTGCTCCCCACAATCATAGCAAGTCCAAACAGGCTGAGCGTTAGCACCCGTGGCAACAACACTTTCCTTTGCACTACACATGACTTGTTCCGCAACCTTTCCACAACTTTGCACTTGATAATAAACTATGGACCATCATGCGAGTAAAAGCAACGTTTCACTATCACAGAAGTGATCAAGAAGACACCTTTTTCTTAGTCAGAGTAGTAGTCATAGCTCACACATTCCCTTGCTTTTGGTTATTCTGTGAAGATTGGCGAGAGTTATCCTTGTGGTTGCTCTTACCACTATTGTTCCCACTATGAAAGTTCTCCCACTTTTGCTTCTTTTCTTCCAGAATCCTTTCATCCATGGCTTGCGATTTTTGCTCCATCAACTTATAGGCTATACGCACAGCTTTATTCAAATTGGTAGGTCTAGAAGAATTGACCTCACCCTTGATGTTCTTAGATAATCCTCGGATATAAGCATCAACTTTTACTCTTTTCAGTTCAAGCCATTCTCAACACATCAAAGCTAACTCTTGAATCTCTGAGTATAACAACTAATGAATAACCTCCTTGACCTTCAAGTTCCACAATTCCGTGCTCCCAATTACCCCCTTTTTATTTTTTTGAATTTCTTCTATTGGACAAAACTCTGCGGTCATCAACTATTTCATTTCGGTTAAAGGCATTCGGTTTACAGTCTCCAAACCCATGGTAGCAATCTTAGAATTCCACCAAGTCAAAGCAGGTCCTTGTAGTATAGCAACAGCAAATTTCACCTTCTTGCCCTCTGCACATTCACTGATTCCAAAAACACTCTTGGTTTTCTCAAACTATCTTCATAATTCGACAGCTCCTTTAGTACCGCGAAAAACAGTAGGATTGCACTTCATAAATCATTAAAAAAGTGCACTCACGAACAACAGGTGCGAACATCTTACAACCCTAACGTGGTCCAGATCCCTACATCCATTCCTACATTCACATGTCTTGCTCGCATCAGCAGCGGTAGAAGCAGCATCGACACTTTCTTGATCGATTCGACGAACATCAGCTTTGAGTCCAAAGGTGCAGACTTGAGGCATGTATTCTGTCATGTCACACAGGAAACAACTTGATAAAGCATTCATAACATGATAACCATGAACAAGTATACAAAGACAAATCAATCAAATCACAGTCACACAACAAAATAGTATTTAAAAAGATAGATCAGTTCAGTTTTCATTCATAAAAGAGTTAATACATAGTTGCATTGTTTCATGAAATGATACAAATCGTTACAATCAATAGCACTAATTCTACTAACTAAGGATTCAGTTTAGTGATTACAAAATAAAGATACGACTAATGAATCTAAACTACTAAGCATCATGAGGAGATCCTCGCGGCTCAGATGAAGGACTCTTCTTTCCAACACAATCGGATGCAGACTCGATGCTATAGGTTCTCGGGTCTTCTTCAACACAATTGGAACGATCGGGCTTCATCGGTTCTTCTTCAAACATAAATCCCTACGAAGCATCTCATGATAGAAACTCAAGAGCCTCGAACTCTAGTCCAATAGAGAACTCTCTCAACACGTTCATAAACATCTGCATACGAAGAAGTGTTTGGCTAGACCTTGATTCTTCCAGTTCCATCTTCAAACTTCTTACACTCAGCTTTTTCTTCACATTCCTAGCTTATAAACCAGCTTTCTATATGGCAAGAGAGCCGTTCCTTCTTCCACACCTAGAACGCACTTCAATTACCTAAATCTAAAATCAGCTACCCATAATACTCAACCTTGTGCCTTCCCTTCTTCTCGAGCAATGCATGCGTCGTCTCACGACCAAACAGTCGTCTCGAAAGAGAATCCATCCGACCAAAAAAGAGTTAATGTCCCTCCTCATGAGACCAAGCATCAGACCATCACTGTCCTCTCGAAGGAAAGGGGCAGTAGACGACTTACCTACCTCATAACAATAGCAGGATCAGTCTCATCATCGACTCAACCGTGTCCTCGAACCTCAATCACAACCTCTGGCCTCTGACTCAGAAGCAGGCCGATAGAGGGTTAAAGATCCCACCTCTTCATAAGATAATGTTCAACTTTGGCTCATTGTCATCTTCCTCGATGTCAACTTCCATATCATCTTCTTCTTCTTGAGGTTCTTCTTCTTCCTCAAATTCTTCCTCTTTCGGGTCCTCGTCTTCATCTACTAAGACAGGCTCGGGAATAACAAGAACATCATCATGTTGATTCGGCTCAACTATGGGTACATCATCCACATGATCGGGAGGAATTACGTTCACCATGATAGTCTAGAAATATCCATATAAATTATTCAATAGTGTTCCAATAGAATACAATTATCCTAAAATAACAGTTGCATAGAATGCCAACAACAAAAATTCACAATTCATGACATTCTCGTTTAGTATATACATCAAATATACTCCAAACATATAAAATAATAGTTATTATATAATCACATGACATTCTATGCATACAACACATGCATAAATGTACATAACAATCTATGCATACAACACATGCATAAATATACCAATACATAACAATTTATACATACAACACATGCATAAATATACCAATACATAACAATTTATGCAATACAACAACATGCCATAAATATACAATACATTATCAATTTAATGCAAACCCACACATGCATAAATCTACTTCCCTATCTATATGTAACCATGGCAACAAGGACACGACGAGCGAATGAGAAGCGTTATAGTTTAAGGTTTTCAAAAGACTCCGACTAGTTTCTTTATAACCCCTTGAGGATCATAATACCAACTTGTGTAACACCCCTAACTTTAGATTGCGTAGTGGAAATAGCAATTGGGTGTTACTAATAGCACAATACACCAAGACAATAGAAAAATAAATATAAATGACCAAATGAGACGTTTACAAATCAATTGTTCCATTATTAATCATAAATAACTGCGTTCAGTTCCATAGGATCGCAAACCGAAACCATTACAACATTTGAAAAACTATTGTTTCAAATTAAATACATTGTTTTAAAACACATCAAGACATTTTTTTAAAGACAATGAACACACAAGTAGTCTTTCAACAAAATCATCACACGCACGACACCTCCACGCCATTGTTGCCTTCATCCTTGGTTACCAGGCATGTATCGAATTGACACTAGGACAATACAAACAAGAGCACCATAGTTGCCTCAGACTTATATGAATACTAATCCTCATGTGTCTACCTCTATAGGAGTAATTTATAGAACTAATGTTAGCAGACCATAGCTTAGGAGCACTCAAATGAAAGATAAGGTTATGCCAAACACTAGTCAAGTAAAGTTTAAAAAGACTGAAGTAGAAGACCACCATAGGATTTCTAGTATTTCTAATAAAACAAAGTCTGTAACTGCGTGTAATGACAGTTTAAAATCCAAAACTTCGAATGTTAATGCAGGTTGTGCTACTATGCGGAAATGTGTGTTTAATTCGAATCACATGATGGCTTGTGTTTCTAAAATTTTTTTAATGACTTGAAGCTAGAACTAAAAGAAGTCCCAAAGTAGTGCCTATTAGTACTAGAAAACCCACAAGTCAAGCGAACAAATCTGTTGCAACACCCTCTAAGAAAACAGTTGCATCAGAATCCATTGTCCAGAAATCCAAGAGTTACTATATGATGCTGTATGAGAAAACTATTAAGTGCGATGGAAATGGTGGGGATAGAACAACAATGCCCATCAGGAGTTAAATGGGTCCTAAGAAAAACAAGAAATAGGTACTAAAGGTTAGGAATAGAGATGTGAAAAAGAGAGTTATTTTTTGCTAAGATAGTGCATCTAGATAAATAAATTCTTGAAACTTACAATAATTTAGGATCCAATTATGTCAAGTAGTCCATCATCCTTATACACTTGCAGATTGTTCAACTCATTCCTATTTAATGTGACTTAGGATGCACAAGAGCCATGACGTGCAAATCTAAAGTTTTTGTGCAATTTGTAAAAAATATCTGGTACCATTCAATTGGAAATGATCATTTTTGCTCCAATTTCTTGGTTATACGAGATTTGGTTCAAGGAAATATTCACATCAACAGGTTTATTATGTCGAAGTGACTCATTCACAATCTCTTCTCCAATGTTTGGTCAGTTTTGTTATGTGGCGAAAATTTAAAGGTTGCTTTTTGAAAATCTACTAGTTTTTCGGTTAAGATCTATCAAGGAAACGATTTACTAACCGTATAATCTTGGAACTGATCTCTAAAAACAATTTCCCTTTCAAGAAACCACTTCATCACGCCAATCTGTTTCATGGCTACAGCTCAACCACTCAAGCATGGTTATGGCATGGAAGACTTTCACATCTTAACTTCGACTACATCAACTTGCTTTCAAAGAAGATGTCGGGAGTTGAGGTTTACCAATAACCTTATAATATGGGCAAGGATCAACTATGTTTCCTCTTGTGAAGTGATAAAGCAAAAAGAAGTACATATCAAGACCAAAAGGGTATTCTCCAAGTTTTTTAGGACGGCGAAGATTACTTCATATGGACTTATGTGGTCCAATGCGGGTTTGCTAGCAAAAATGGGTAGAAAATATATTCTGGTAATTTTTTTAGACGATTACTCACCGCCCCATATATACATGGACTCTATTTCAAAGATCCAATGATGAAACAAAGTTCTAAAAGATTTCCTCACAATGGATCAAACGAAATCTTAAGCTCCCAGTAGATTTTCTTTCAAAACGACAATAAAAAAAAAAGAGAGAATAGGCACCGAGTTCTTAAACAAGACACTCCATGCATTCTTCAAAGAAGAAGGAATTGAGCATCAAACTTCTACTCCTCGAACACCTGAACAGAACGGTGTTGTAAAAGACAAAATCATACTCTGGTTGAGGCTGCTCGAACGATGCGTTTCACTTGCCTAAACTTTTTTGTTCCTTTTTGGGCTGAAAGCAATTGCAACCTCGTTGCTATACCTCAAAACAGATCTATAATCATCATCCGACACATGAGAGAAACGCATATCACTATCATCATGGACAGGAAACCTTATATTATACACCTTCACATCTTTGGTTGTCAACCTTGTTTACCCTACCAGAGATGGGTGAAAAACTAGACAGAAATTAAGAAAAAGGGAAATGGTGCATTCTGGTAGGATACTCCTACTCAGATCTAAAGTGATAACGTGTTTTACAACACCATTACAGAAAAAATCACGAAAACCAGATTGATAGTTGAATCCATACATCTTATATTTAATGAGATCAAAGAGATGTCTAAGACGTCTGTTGATAATGACACTTCAGGCCTCGTTCCCCAACAAAAAAAGGCGTCAGATTATGACAACTCTGACCCCGCGCCTCAACTACAAAATGTTTTTCCTTCAGCAAATACAACAACTCTGTTACAATAAGAGTTGGATCTTCTTTTCGGTCCTTTATACGGTGAATTTTTCAATGCATGTACTTCAAGTGTCAACAAGTCTTCTTCTCCAACTGACAATTCCAAACAACAAGACACACCACCTACAATGAATAATCAATCTTCAATAGAACCAACAACTCCAACCACAAATGTTCATGCAGGAAAACAACGATAATCAAGCAGAAGATACAAGGGTTCAACAAGATGAATTTATCAATCCTTTTTGTATACCGGTACGAGAATTACTGAGTCTTCCTCACGCAATATTGATAATTCAAATATGCATACCTTCTATCAACCACATAACAAAAAAACGATTCCAAATATCGATGGACAAAAGATCACCTGTTACCTCAAGTTCATGGAAATCTATCTAAGGCCAGTGCAAATAAGAAGACAACTTAGCACAGAATGCCAGAAATGTGTATGTTTCTCACTCATCGTTAGAACCTAGTTGAATCAAAAACATTAATAAGGCAATGGCTGATTCAGCATGGATAGAAGGCAATGCAAGAAAGCTGTTAAATCAGTTTGACAAACTACAAGTCTAAGGAACACGGTGACAAACGCCTTGGCAAGACAGTAATCAGAGCAAAAGTGGTTTATGGAGATAACAAAAGGAAAAGATAAATTGTTATTGCAATAAGGCAGGACTTGTAGCAAAGGGTATATTGCTCAGGAAGAGTATTGATTTCGAGAATCATGTTGCTCCATTTGTCACGTTGAAAGCAGTTTGGGTTTCCGCCGCATACCTGCACACAAGTCTTTTATCCAATTTATCAATGGATGAAAACGACATTTCTTAATGGTCCACTGAAGGATGAGGTTTATGTTTCTCAGCCAGATGGGTTTGTTAATCCTGATCATCCAGAAAAAGTTTACCGTCTAAGGAAAGCTCTATATGGACTGAAGCAAGCTCCAAGAGCCTGATATGATGAACTCTCAAATTTCCTAATGTCCAAAGGTTTTACTAAAGGTACTATTGACCCTACTCTATTCACGATAAATACGGGAAGGACAATTTCTACTTGTGTAAATTTACGTCGATGACATTCACTTTCACCATTTTTGATGCCATTTACAAACCATAAAGAGTTGGTTGACTATCCAATTGATTCAGAATCTACATGACTTTAGCTACAACCCATAGTTTTCACTTTTTAATTGGTTCAGCCCGTAAGTGTGACTTTTTATACCATCTATACAACAAGGTCCATATTTGACTAGTTTTAGTGTTTTGACCATATCTCACTCATTATTTACTTTCTTGGAATCTTTCAATTTGCCCAATGTACATAAGAGATTTATCTATGACCTCATATCATCAAATCAATCCTCAAACCTACTGAGTTTTATAGAATCTACTGTTCATTACAGCTCATAATTTTGATGATCTTTTCACTTGTTTTAAATGACTATTTTAGCTATAATTAACCTAGATCTATACATGCATGGCCATTTTTATTACTTGATCATCAAATATCATACATGTACATATACATTTGAAAATCAAAATGAAAAATAAACAAAACTCATGAGATTTTACCATAATAAAAATGAAGATGATGATCTAATGATCAAAAATATACAAGACTTCAATCTTCAAAATTGATCTTCACCTAAAATAATTTTTGACCACTATTTTCTTTACCCAATAGACTTTATAAAAACTTGTATAATCTCAGCCCCAACTTGTATATAATCTTCCTTGAAACCCTCTTTAAATCACCTCCAAAATACAAGGGTTATACTTGGATATCATCTTTACTAGTGTGCTTATTATTTGTTCTTTGAAATTTTTATGGAATTGGTGATTTTGGTGATTTGTGTGGCGTCTAAAGGAGAGGGAGGGAGCAAGTATGCATAATTTTTGGTGTATTATGACTTGTGTGTGTGTGTTGATGGTCAAAATAGGCCTTATATATGCTCTAGACTAAAGTGCCAAGTGTTTAGGGTCATGGCATGAATCAATGCCAAGTGTTAAGTTGTATACTTAACGTGGCTTACAAAAGGGACACCTCTCCCTTTGGTTTTGTCACCCTTTGCATGGTGAGATTAGTGGGATAAGTAGTTTACTACTTGTCCCACTAATTGTTAAGGCGGGTATTTTTAAAGTCTGATATTTAAAAAAGGTACGATTTGTAGTCGTTTTTCGTAAATTGTAAAAGTAGTACAAGACACAAAAAATAAAAACGAATGCAATAAAAATATTTCTACGGCATTTTGGAAATATAATGTCGATGCCTTACGTAGGATTTGCCGGTTCCTTGTAAACGTCGCGTAGATTACAAGTGTAAGCCCTAATTCTCCCGGTTAGACGTGAGTTCACATCTCAACATAAAATTAAAAAAAATATACTTAATACTCGAGAATAAAATAACGACCTGAAATTGACGGTTTGTCACATAACATGTTATTTTTCAAAATGTTGAACACAATTTTTCAAGAATTTCTTAATGGCAAATCATAATCTTTCAAAATTATGTGTTCAACACTCCATCCCTTATCAAGTTTTACAAGACAATTCTTCTACATTTGGTGTCATTTTCAAAATGAGTCAATGTTTGAGGGGGATTCATAATCTTTCAAAATTATGTGTTCAACACTCCATCCCTTATGTGTTCAACACTCCATCCCTTATAAGATGATTTAGTGGTTGAGCATAAATGTTTTAAGAATTCTTCCATGATAATTCATAATCTCTTAAAATTGTGTGCTCAACAATGCTAACCCTCAATTTTATATTCATTTTACAACTTTGTATCATTTTTTGGTGTCAAACATATGTAAAATTGAGGGGGAGCAAGTTAATGTTCCATATAATTCATGCTAATATGTTTTCTCCACGGAATTTTCATGACAAATTGTAATCACATGGTATTTCAAAAACTAAGTGAATTAGTATTTAAAATAAGGGGAGAAATGTATTTAAAATGTGATCTTGAAAATAATAAGTGATCTAATTGACTTAAAGTGCTTGATACTCTTCGGACAAGGTTTTATGGTTACGATCTCATTCCCAACAACATCTTAATTCACAACGATTCTGAAGTCATAAGGTGGTTAGGTTAGGAATCAGTCTTATGATCCAACCTGAACCAAAGGGATCTACCCAAGGATAATCCATAGTTAGAAATAGAAGTCCTTAGGTATGATTGGAGATGAATGAGTATAAGGATAATGCCGAACTAAGATTGAGTAACACTGGAACAATCACAACAGTGTTATAATGCCGTCTTGTCGCATTGATGGGATGTTGAAAAATTAAAAAGAAATGTATGGATAAAGGGTGAAAACAAAGCAGCCCTCCCTACACCTTAGGCAAAAACCAGGTTAATACATAATCTATCGGGGGTTTTTCACCAAAGATGTATTATGAATTAAAGAATGACATTCATGGGGCACCCAGTAATGCTTGATGCACAAACCTCCACAGCCATTCAAGTTTTCTCTCAACAGAACTTTTTGTCTCATTTATAATGGATATACACACGACTCTTGTCTCATTTTTCACGGAGATACACACGACTTCTATTGACTTTCTTACTCCAAGTAAGTTGATATTGAATAGGTGGCAGTTTGCTCTAGCCTTCGAGTACTAAAACCAAAATGCACTAATCGAGTCTAGAGCCAAGTGATCAATAAATAAATCTCATTAGGACACATCCCATGACAAACACTTGTTGAACACCAATAAGTTTACAAACTGTTAACAAGAGTCCTATCCATTATCCTTGTGATTTTGCCAGAACATCCGAGTGATACTTAAGTATTCACATTGAAGATGGAAATCCTACTTGAGCTAACATCAAACAAGATCTTGGTAGGTGACTTGCGAGATTCTATATGAATCAAGCTTGTGTCAACTGGATATCGATTTGGTCCAGTAAAATGAATTGACGGTTTAATCAGAAAGATAGTAACTATCTGATTCACTCTTACCGTGTTGTCTGCTTTGAGACGCTCCGGTAACAAGAACGGCTAGTGCAGCTGCGAAACCCTGTCAATAAGATTCATCTGATTCTATCTGATCACAGGCAGTATTTATACTGATTAACGGGGAACCGTGGTTATTGTAACCTTATTCAACGAAGTGACAACGACACTCTCGTCCATATCTGTTGATTATCACTAACGTAAACTTGCAGGTTATACGGTGGTGGCGGTATCCTATTCCAGCTGAAGTCAAATTCATTACCACATGCTCATGCTCAAACTACAAAGACATACTATAAGCATTAAGATTCAAGTATCAAGAAAGCTCGAGTATTAAAGACAAAGACTTCCGCATACTCTGATATTAAAGATAACTCCTCAGAAACCAAGCTTCGGGGGAAATTATTAGAGAGCTTTCAAGAAGATGCAAAGTATGAGCATGTTGGTCAAGACACAAGATCGCAAGGTGGCAAAGATGATCAAGACAAACAAGGAAAAGATTTAGAGATTCAAAAATAACGCGGTCAAAAGTCAATGACAAAGGCTCATAATATTAAAGATCACAAAATGAAGGAACAAGTACACTATAATAAAGACCAAAGATTCAAGACTTATCGACAAGCCCAATCTCAACAAGTAAAGGACGAAAGATTCAAGACTCAGCTCCTGAATTCGAAGACACACTTAGGGGATATTATTAGCCTCAAATTGTCTTGAACATGGAAGTCAGAATATGCTGGATACTCTCTATACGGAACCTCGTTCAGGGGGGAGTTTTTAGCTCAAATATTGAGTCGAACAAGGAAGCTCGGCTACTAATTATGGAAGCACGGTCTTTATATATTAAATGTTGTAATAGGCTAGAATCGGGTATCGAGCTCGTTAATTAATCTAATATTGTACGTGTTTCCGACTATGGTCCAAAGTAAGCCCGAGCCCGACCCATGATCAAACACCACATGGCCCAAAGAAAGCCTCATAGGCCAGCCCATGTAGGAAGTATAAATACCCCTCTCCAAGTGTGGAGAGGGTGTTGGTTCTCATTTTGTTCATTTTACACTTTCAAGAATTAACCATCTCTTTTTCCTTCCTACTTTCTCTCTCTAACCTCTCTCTACTTTTTTTCTTTTTCTTCTTATCTTATTTTCTTGATAATACCATGATGAAGTGAAAGTGTATCATGGTTCCTACACCTTCCATAACTAAACGTATGAATTTGTGGTGCCCAAGTCAATCCCCATAACTTCATTCAGAATTCACTGGAGAAACTATCATCTGCAGGCATCCTTCTTCTTAATTGGGGTTTCTGTTTCCGCTTCATCGACTACATGTTTCTTCTTTTTCTTTCTCTTTCTTACCAACATCCTCTTCTGATACTACACTGGAAATCTAAGAGTGCTATTTTGTTGTTGTGTGAAATTTAAGTTGATTATATATGAATTTTGGGGTGGGCTGTTACATAGCGATAAATGAGGTTACAAATGGGCTTTGTATGTTTTATAAAAAGAATATAAGAAATTAAAGCTATATTTGTAACAGCCCATACGTTTTAAAGGTGTAGGTTACAGAATTGAATGTATTAACTTTCATAACTTGTAAAAGGACCATGTGGACAGACAAAAAGTTGAAAACTAATTTAATATGGCAGTTTTTTTTGTTTCTTAAAGTTGTGTCTTAACAATGAGGCTTTATACATTCCATTTAGCAATAGAAATCTTTGGTTTTGAATCATTAATACTCCTCATTAAATCTACAAAACTCAATCTTATATTATATAATATTTTTGCTCGATTAATGGATTTTAAACTATTTAAAATTTTGAATTGTTTATGTTTAATGACAGCATAATTAGTTTCCAAAAATTACATCCACACCTTCTAATATATAACACATCATGTTATTGTTTAAGTTGATTGTGTTATTCAGTTACATTTTCATTATTTTATGTTGTATGTATAAACACTATATATATCACAACTATAATTGTCTGTCGTTGTAAAATCTCGTTGCTATGAACATGTAATCACCTAGCGTAACATAAGTCACCTTTGCTCGAGTTTACCTTCTAGAAAGTAATGTGCCCCCATGAATCAGTGTCGGTGAATAGGTGGCGCAAACGGTGCGACGACACCGGGCCACTTTTCATTTTTGACCCTATTTTCTTATGTATACTATTTTAGTTTAGAATTCTTTGTCAGACATATGTTTCGAAAGGAGTTAATGGCCGTGCAATATACTATTAAATATATATTTACTAACTTTAACTACTATTTGTCGGTTAAAACTTTTAGCGGCCAACTAAAACAACACTTAAGTCCCGTATGACATAGACCAATATACCTGTTTGACATAGAGCTATTAGATCATCCTACAAACTTTGATAGACCAATTTTTTATTTGTTTCTGAGGGCCCCTTTTTCTAGTTTAGCACCGAGCCACCAAAATCAATGAGCCGGCCTGCCATGAATCATATATTTTATTTCACTGCCTATATTTATTAGGCTTATTTTGATGCTTATTGATGTATGGGCCTTGCAAGACATGTGTACTTGTTAAAATTGTAACCAAGAAATCTTCCAAAGCTATCTACAAGAACGTGTGCGATGTAATCGTTGTAACCATGTCTAATAGTCCCAGGTTTAATACCATGCCAACATTCTATAGTTCTTTTGCTCAGTTTTCCTCTTCTGATATAACCCTACTACTTACCACCTTGTTCAAATCAAGTTATCATTATATTATAGCTTCTTAGGGCCTGTTTGGTTTGTTAATGGATTTAAATTTGGATTCGGATTCATGTAGGTATGAATGAGAAAATGTATGATAGTGTTACATTTGACTAACTATGGGCTTTGACTAACTATTATTGGAAGTGACCGAGACTTTTTTTTGTATTCCTAACACAGTGCTTAACCGGCAAGACTTCTGGCAGTGACAAACCCAGACACCCTGTTCTTCAAATGTTGTGGGGTATTGCCACAAGATGCAAAGTTGACTATGCAGAACTTCTATGGGAAGAGTTTGTACAAGCGATCCAGACTTTCTTTACTCATCGAGCTAATCTTAATATTCCTACTAAGAAGCCAACGCCTCACGTCATTCCTTACTGCCGGTTCACAAAGCTTATAATATATTATTTAGGGATCAGACATAACATTCATAGAAGACCTGTGTATCCTGTTCATGTTACAGGAGATGACTTTCTTCTTGGTAATATCAAGTTCGTCCCCAAAGGCGAAAAGGATGAAGTTTTTGGAAAGCCTATTCCACAAGAGTTGAGTACGGAAGCCATTCAAAAGTCACCATACTATCAGCAATATTTGGATATTATAACACCCCATGTTTTAGAGTCATTTATGACATCAATAAATTCACTATGTATTTTTAGTATTGTAAGCGTTTGCTTTTAAATCGTAATCGAAAAGTTAAATCGCGTAAGCTAAAAATTATCGTTCAATGTAAATGGGCATCAAACACTTAAATGTTTACATCAAACAAGTGTTAAGTAATTATTAACTTTGTTCATTTTATTTTATTGGTTACGTAAATTGTTTACGTTTCGCGATAAAATTATGTTTAGGCATACCCGGAACCCCCATAATTAATCTACGCTTTCAACAAATAACCATTTTTATTTCCAATGATCAAAGTTTATAAAACTTTACCTATGTATATCATATGTGATGTCCAATATACAAGGAAATAAACCAAGACTTATCAATTTGCAAGTATACACTTTAATAATACAACTGCACTTTACGTTTAACTTACAACTTATAAATACAAAGTTACTTGCATTTTATTATCAAGATATAAGCTAGTAAATATCTTCCACCTTTTCATGGCATCACATACATATTAGGGAACATAGAAATATAAGAATTAAAAGAAAGACATGTACAAGTATGGGATGTATGAGACTTGGTACAAGACTAGTGATTTTGACCAACTATTTCCCTAAAACCCTCATGTTGCGGTCCCTCCCCCCCTCTTGGTCTTTATGGTCCTTGTTTATTACACTAGGCTGTACTTTATACATATACTTGCACTTTTAGAAAGAGAGAAACACTTAACACATTTCAATTACCAAAAATAAAACACAAACTCTCTTGTCCCTCTCTCTTAAGCCACGGCAACAAACACCCTTTTAATAATCCATAGCTTGATTTTCCAAGACCATACAAGTATTACTACATCATTCCTATGATAACCTAAGACGTTTTGAAGGGTTGGTTAAGCATTTGCAACGTTTAATCAAGTTATTGCAAGATTAGGGTTTCTTGAAACCTAGGGTTTTCTTAATTATGGAAGCTTGGGTTTTTCATCTAAACAAGTGTTTAGATCATATTTTCTATCATCCTACATCACATTAAGGTCATATAAAACCCTTTATGGATTTACATTTATGATTTTATAAGTATATATGTTCTATGTAGCAAAATCACCATTAGGATGCTTTTAAACATGTAAAACACATTTTTACTTGTGATTATGATTTTTTACACTTATTCATGTGTTATGTGGTTGTAAATATCATGGAATGAAGGAAATATAAGTATGGCATCATGTTGGTTTAAGTATAAAATGTATATGTACAAACTAGTAAAAGTTTACTTAAGAAAGTTTATGATTTCATGTGTTGTAAATGACTTGTTAATCTTGTTATCATGGACTCATGTGGACAAAATATGGACTATGGACATTATTATATGTATGACATAGGGTATAAAGAGTTGAGGAAGACTTGTGGTAATTTACTAAGTTGAAAAGTACATAAAACAAGTTATATAAATAAGTATACATATTGATTTCAAAGGAGCTGTTTTGGTTTGTGTTTTGTAACAGCCATATTATGTTTTATAAAGATAGTACACCTCATGACGATTCCAAATATGTAAAGAACTCGAAAAACCGCCTTATAACGAAAAAGATACGGCAAATATACGTTTTACGTTAATACCGGGTTTATAAAATAAATTTTATAAAAACAAGTTATCAAATACTTCTGATATAAAAGGTTTATTATTTTTAACAGATCCTACATATTTTTAGAATTCCAAATCAATAAGAATCGTAATTTTTCAATCGATAACGAAGGAGTTATGAATTACGCGAGTTTATACACTTAAATGTATAAAAATACTTTTATAAAACTATTTGTATAAAAGTTACTGTTCAACTCAGATTTATACATATTGAAAACATCATTAATATGATAGAACTTTTAATAACAAATACGTGCTCGAAAGAATCGCTAAAAACGGAGCTGTAACAAATAAAATACGACATTTACGGGTTTTACGATAACTTAATCGTCAAAATAACTTTATACTCGTTGTGAACAGTAAAAAGTATGTTCACAGAGGACATGAAATATAAAAAATGTCATAATTTGATTCGTACTTCTTAATACGAATTCGAATGGACGTATGAAACAAGAACCTAAACGATTTAAAAGTTATGTTCATTTTTACTAAAGGTTATATTTATACAACGTTTTTCACTTTTATAAAATATGATTTCCTAAAACGATTAGCTGGTGGATTGAGCTAGGATTATATATGGTCAGTAGTTTTTTCTCAAGTGATTCAGTACTTATATGACCTATATTGGATTAGGTTGCATTCGATCATTACCGTGACGCATTTTCTGTAATATACTTGACATTCGCTCACTCAAGGTGAGTTCATAGCCCCACGTTTTACATTTTAATGATTTACAAGTTTTGGGGCGAAAAACATATGCATGTTTTACAAATGTACGCAAGTGGACATTTTACATTACGATTACGTGTTTGCCTAAGTAGCGATAACCCTGTCTGAGTCCAAGTTATCATGAATGTCATAATACTAGATTGTGAGCGGATTGATATGAATACATCTATTGGATTGACATCCCCATTCGGGGATTTAGCTTAATCATGGATATTACGAAACGTATACCATGTCGGACATAGGATGTTGCGGGTTAGAACATCAACACGGGCAATGTTGGCAATTTATATTGCATTTCATACACGTCGAGCTTCAGTGTCATGAGCTTAGGAAAACATAATTACATTTTATGATGTTTGCATCTGTTGCATTATCATGAGGGGGAAATCTTGCGGTCCTACATTATACTTTTACAAACCTATGAATTCACTCAACAATTATGTTGACGTTTTTTTAAAGCAATGTTTTTCAGGAGATCACTAAGGCCACAGGGCTGGCAAGGGGATAATTGGTTGGTTTTATTTTTTTGGATTGTCACGTGCGTGAGTTTTGGTTGCATTTCTTTTTGGGATATTTGTTATGAACTAGTATCTTGTTCTTTGGAAACAATGAATACAAGTTTTATGCTTCGGGATTTGTAACAAACGCTTTGTTAAATCTTATTGTATCAGCTTTAACGACTTTTGGGTCGTTCTTATATTATCCTGTTTTATTATTGATTTTCTTATGAAGTACCAACCCCCAACCCATAATTCCGTTTGCGACCCAATTTGGGGTGTTTCAGGTTGGTATCAAGTAGCAAGTTTATAGAGAACCAGGTTCAATGTTTTTGCTTGGACTATAACTGTTTTCCAAAAACATGCATTCACTACAAAGGAGATTTTCACTGGGACATTTATACATACACTACTTGTTGCATTAGTTGGTTAAGACTAGATGCACTTAGGACTGATATACATATTACGGTATAAATGTATATTACTATAAGAGTCTTATATTAAATACTAATATAAGCTATTTTTTATTTTCAGATACAGTCATGTCAGATTCTGAGGATTCTACGGTTACATACACTGCTGTGTCTAGCCTATTTGCAGATTTTCCAGATATCGGATCACCAGGAGTCGATGGACCACCCGTGATGCCAAAGGACCCATATGCCTATGTGGTAGCTGCTTTTCAGTCCCCGTCATCTCCTGATTATGTGTCGGGTCCTGAGTACCCACCTTCACCAGAGTTTGTTTCGGAGCCTGTATACCCAGAGTTCATACCACTAGAGGATGAGATACTTCTAGCTGAGGAGCAGTCACTACATGTTGCTGTCTCACCTACTGCTGATTCACCAGGTTATGTTCCTGAGTAAGGTCCTGAGGAGGATCCAAAGGAGGAGGATGATGAGGACCCTGAGGAGGATCCTGACGATTATCCTGCCGACGGAGGAGACGATGGCGATGATGAGGATGAGTCATCCGATGATATTGAGAGGGATGAGGAGGAGGAGGAGCACCCAGCTCCTGCCGACTCTACAGTTGTTGCTTTACCAGCTGTTGATCAGGCCTCATCTATTGAGGAGACTGGGCCATTTGAGAGCGACGAGTCTGCGGCCACAACACCACCACATCCTGCATACCGCGTTACTGCTAGGATATCCATCAGAGATGAGACACCGATATCACTTCCTCCTAAGGAAGAGGTTGAGAGACTTCTTGCTATGCCTTACCTCTCACCTTCATCACCACTTTACCTATTGGTCATCTCCATACCTCAGAATCTAACCTCACACCACTACAGTATCATCACATAGAGTGCCTGTGTCTATTCTCCATCACCACCTGATTAGTCCTATTCTCCGTTGGGTTTTTCGAGCCTGCGATGAATTCGGCCTAAGAGCGAAGGCCGCATCTACTTCCCATTCTCTACCCATTACCACCACTACCATTACCACCACCCATCATACTCTCCCACACCAGACCAGATACACCATCATCAGGGACATCTCCTTTGCATTTACTCTCTACTGACCGTAGATAAGACAGACCCGAGGTTACCTTACCACCTCGGAATAGGTTAGGTATCACTCTTGGTCCTAGATACGAGGTCAGAGAGAGCTCGTCGGCTGCTGCTGCTAGACCGGCTGGAGGTCTTAGGGCAGACTATGGTTTTGTTGCCACTATAGATAGGGAGATCATGCGTGATCTAGAGAGAGATGTTGGATATGGGATCACCGACTCTTGGGATGAGATAGTTGAGGCCATGCAGGGGACACCAGTAGTTACTGATGTGGCAGAGTTTAGCCAGAGGATAATAGAGTTTGAGACTAGGGTTAGGCAGGACACGGTCGAGATATATACAAGGTTGGATAATGAGCAGTCTAAGCGACAGCTGATGGCTGATCGGCTCAACATGTTTTATAGGGATAGGCATGCACATGCTCGTACTGCTAAGCTCATAGAGACTGAGGCCAGGATGTCTCGAGAGGCTTGGGGACGATCTATAAATGCGAGTGACCTTGCGTGTGCAGAGGTTATATCGTTACGTACTCAGGTGGTAGCACAGCAGGCAGTGATTACAGAGCCACAGGAAGCAGACCGCAGGAGGCAGGCGGTGATTACAGAGACGCTGGCGGCAGATCGCAGGAGGCAGAAACATTTCATAGAGGCACTGAAGCTGCTAAAGAGGCTTCAGACTCAGATGACAGAGTTCGAGAGACAGCAGGGACCCGCCAAAGGTCCTGCACAGCCAGATGCACCAGAGGAGGCTGGTAGCAGTTCCTAGATCATGTTATGACTAGTTATTTTGTACAGCCTACTAAGTATTACGGGTAACTCCCGGCTAGTATGGCTTTAGGTTATATATATTCTTTTATCTTGTAACCAAATCGTTGTGATCATTTTGTATCTGAACCAATCATGTATGTTTTCCAATTATATATGGAATGGTGGTATTATGTCATGTCTGTAATCGAATTTATTATGAATGAATGTCGATTTAGCTACACCATTGTTAATTTTAATTCAGTTGTGCATTTCACTGTGTGATGTGATCTCATTTTACTTATTGGGTATATGTCATGTCATGGTTATGATTTTATGAAATCTAACGGGTATTATATTTTCTTGTGATTTGAAGAAAATGGCACCAAAGAGAAGGACCACGAGGTTAAACCCAGAAACAACACCGGCCGCAACAGCCGCCACCACTACCACTGTCACTAATGCCCAACTTCAGGCAATGATTGACCAAGGCGTTACTGCCGTTTTGGCAGCACGTGATGCAAACACGAATGGCGTCGACAGCTACAATTCAGGAACAGGTGCTAGGAGAAACAAGCGAGCCACTTGTGAGTGCACTTACCCAGACTTCATGAAGTGCTAACCTCTAAATTTCAAAGGCACAGAAGGAGTTGTCGAATTGACTCAATGGATTGAGAAAATGGAAACTGTGTTCCGCATAAGCAACTGTTCTGTGGAAAACCAAATCAAGTTCTCCACTTGTACTCTTCTGGGAAATGCTCTAACGTGGTGGAACTCCCACGTTAGGATTGTTGGTAATGACATTGCTTATGCAATGACCTGGACTGAACTGAAAAAGAAAATGACTGACAAGTACTGCCCAAGGACCGAGATTAAGAAACTCGAAGTTGAACTGTGGGAATTGAAAATGAAAGGCACCGATGTGATAGGGTACAATCAACGTTTTCAGGAACTAGCACTGCTGTATGGTAGAATGTTTCCTGAAGAATCTGACAAGATTAAGAAATATGTCGGTGGCTTACCTGACATGATCAACGGAAGTGTAGTAGCATCCAAGCCTAAGACAATGCAAGAGGCAACTGAAATGGCAATCGAAGTGATGGATAAGAGAATCTGCACTTTTGCTGACCGTCAGATAAAGAACAAGAGAAAGCAAGATAATAACCAACAACCACAACAACAACACCAAAACAAGAGGCAGAACACCAGCAGGGCTTATGCTGCAGGGACTGTTGAGAAGAAACAATATGGGAGATCTAAACCCCTATGCTCAAAATGAAATTATCACCACGATGATCCGTGTGCTCCTAAATGCCACAAATGCAAGAAAGTTGGTCATTTTGCCTATGACTGTAGGAGTACGGCAAGTGCCAACAATGCTAACAACCAGAAGGGCACTGGGTCGGGCCAGAGACCTACTAGTTATGAGTGTGGAGTTTAGGGACATTTTAAGGGGGAATGTCCAAAGCTGAAGAACAACAACAATCGGGGTAACGAAGTTGGAGGTGGCAATGCTCCAGCCAAGGTGTATGCGGTAGGGCATGCAGGGACAAACCCAGACTCCAACGTCATGACGGGTACGTTCCTTCTAAACAACCGCTATGCTTCTATCTTATTCGATACTGGTGCCGATAGAAGTTTTGTATCCACTGCATTTAGCTCCCAAATTGATATCACACCGACTGCATTAGATCACTATTATGATGTTGAACTAGCCGACGGGGGAATAATTGGGTTGAACACTATCCTTAGGGGTTGTACATTAAATATCCTAAACCACCCATTCAACATAGACTTAATGCCCGTATAACTTGGTAGTTTCGACGCTATAATTGGTATGGATTGGTTGGTAAAGTACCAAGCAATCATTTTGTGTGCCAAGAAGATCGTTCGTATCCCCTGGGGAAATGAAACATTAATTGTTCACGGTGACGGAAGCAACCAGGGACACGAGGCTCGTCTGCACATTATCTCGTACACCAAAACACAAGAATACATGCTAAAAGGATGTCCAGTCTTTTTGGCAAACGTTAATACAAAGGAGACGGAAGACAAGTCAGAGAAGAAGCGACTTGAGGACGTACCAATCGTTCGGGATTTTCCTGATGTATTTCCTGAGGACTTGCCGGGTCTTCCTCTGACTCGACAAGTGGAATTTCAAATCGATTTGATACCTGGTGCTGCACCTGTAGCCCGGGCACCTTATCGATTGGCACCTTCTGAAATGAAAGAGTTGTTGGAGCAACTGAAAGAACTATCTGACAAAGGCTTTATAAGACCTAGTTCCTCACCCTGGGGAGCTCCGGTCTTGTTTGTCAAGAAGAAGGATGGATCGTTTCGAATGTGCATTGATTACCAGGAATTGAATAAACTGACGGTGAAGAACCGTTATCCGCTCCCAAGAATTGATGATTTATTTGATCAGCTTCAAGGGTCGAGTGTCTACTCGAAGATCGACCTAAGGTCAGGTTATCACCAACTGAGGGTTCAAGAAGAAGACATTCTGAAGACCGCTTTCAGAACCCGTTACGACCATTATGAATTTCAAGTTATGCCATTTGGTTTGACAAACGCACCTGCCGTATTCATGGACCTTATGAATCGGGTGTGCAAACCATATCTGGATAAATTCGTAATTGTCTTTATTGACGATATTCTGATATATTCGAAGAACAAGCAAGAACACGAAGAGCACCTTAAGTTAATCTTAGAGTTGCTTAAGAAAGAGGAGTTGTATGCCAAATTTTCCAAGTGTGAATTTTGGATTCCTAAAGTATAGTTCCTCGGTCACGTGATTGACAGCCAGGGTATTCACGTGGACCCCGCCAAAATCGAATCCATAAAGGACTGGGAATCTCCTAAAACACCAGCGAAGATTCGCCAATTCTTAGGTCTCGCTGGTATTACCAAAGATTCATCAAAGAATTTTCGAAGATTGCCATGTCGATGACCAAGCTTACTCAGAAAGGAGTTAAGTTCAATTGGGGAGACAAGCAGGAAGCCGCCTTCCAGTTATTAAAGCAGAAGTTGTGATGTGCGCCAATTCTGGCTTTACCTGAGGGAAGCAAAGATTTCATAGTCTATTGCGATGCGTCGCATAAGGGATTGGGTGTTGTATTAATGCAAAGAGAGAAAGTAATTTCTTATGCATCACGCCAATTAAAAATTCATGAGAAGAACTATACAACTCATGATTTGGAACTTGGATCGGTAGTGTTTTCTCTGAAACTTTGGAGACACTATTTGTATGGAACCAAGTGTACGGTGTTCACGGATCACAAGAGTCTACAACACATTCTTAATCAAAAGGAGCTGAATATGAGGCAGCGTCGTTGGTTAGAACTGCTCAGTGATTACGACTGTGAGATCCGTTACCACCCGGGGAAAGCGAATGTTGTTGCTGATGCTTTGAGCAGGAAGGAGCGGAGTAAACCATTAAGAGTTCGAGCCTTAGTGATGACTATTGGCTTGGATCTTCCTAAACAAATCCTGAATGCTCAGACTGAAGCACGAAAACCAGAGAACATCAAGAACGAAGATGTTGGAGGCCGGGGTCACCAAGTTTTTCGGGTAACTTGTTAAGTATGACCGCCGAGCAATGTTCGTTCAAAGGGGTTCTAGCCATCTCACTAAGTTTTTCTTTATTTCCGATTAAGGCTTTAAGAGTTGAAGCAAATTTGGGCATAAGAGTCAAAGCATCCATGAAGCTAATTTCGAAACTCATATCTTTCAAGATTTCATAGAATTTCTCATTTTGTTCGTTAGCGTTTTCACGGCGCTTTTCATCATTTCGCCTTGAAGGATAAGGAATCGACGGTTTCGGGTTAGGCATCGGCGCACTAACGGGAGCAACAACTGGCTCGGAAACTGGATTTTGGTTTTCAACTGGGACAACCGGAGGTTGGACGTCTTCGGTAATTCCGTTATTAGTAGGAAAAACCGTGTCCTTTGTCACCTCGGTTCTACGTTCTACTACTTTAGGAGAAGAAGTAGGAATCGTAGGTCCTTGATAAGCAACACCGCTTCGGGTAGTAATACCCTTCAAGTCTTCCTTCGGGTTAGTAACGGTGTTACTTGGAAGAGAACCTGAACTCGAAGACGAAGCGGTATTGGAATTTACGAACTTAGAAAGCATTTCCGTTAAATTTGTCATCTGGTTTTGTAAACCTTGGCCTTGATTTTGCATATTCCTTAATACTGCATCATTAGCCTTGACATAATTCTCAAAATCGGTCTTTGAAACACCTTGCATTTGCGGAGCGGGAGCTTGATAAGGGTGAGCTTGGTAAACCGGTGGTTGACTAGTTGGAGGTTGATAAATTTGTCCTTGGTAGAAGTTATTTCCACGGTTTTGATTGAAATTGGTTCCCCGAATTTGGTTGAAATTATTTCCTTAATTCTGATTGAAACGGTTTTGATTGTTTTGAATCGGAGGAAAACCAGGAGGTCGGATTTGGTTTCGCATCCATCTGTGGTCTTGAATTAGTATTGTCTGATTGAAATTTAGCACAGCAGCTGTGAAAAGTACTTGAATGTCTGTATCTCGATAAATTTTTTTACTGCCATTGGGGGGTGTGGCGGGAACAATTTCTATAAGAGATGGCACTCTACAAGTTACACAACTCTGCTCGACCGCTTTTATAGGCACGGGAGCTTGGGCTTTTTGCTTGTCGATAAGCATAGTCTTCATCATATTCTTAAGTTCAGAAACTTCGGTTGTAAGAGTAGCAACATCGGGTGAAATTCCGGGGGTAGAGAGTTTGAAGTCACTTTGGGCAAACGTACTGCCTTGTTTCGTGAATTAGAAACTTTGATTACTCTCGATATTTTCAAGCTTTCACGAGGCATCTTATCCAAAAAAATTTATGAAAATTTTATTTAAATTTATTTTTACACTTAAAATTATTGGCATTATTAACTAAGGTGATTCTATTGTTTTAAAATGATTGGTATAAGGTTATGAGGGAAAGTTTCCTTGGGTAAAAAGTCGGTTTTGGTACAAAGGTTCTTAATCTTTTAATTAATGGGTCGTGGTACGTGGTATTATTCATTGGGTGTCTCTAGCATCATTGATGCGTTTGTTAGGTCTGAAGTTCGTTCGTTATGTCGATATTTATATTCGGTTGTTTCTACTTTTGGGATTGTGTGATTTTTGGGTCCATACCAATTGGTGCATGTGAAGTTTGGTATTTGCTCATGGCGTGATTCTAGAGTTGATGGTAGGTCATATCTTCTGAGTGGTGCGACTAATAGTAGCGAAGCGAATGGAATTATTCGAAATCCCAAGTTGGAATTGGAGAGTTTTTGTTTTACTTTTGATTTAGTACCTTTTAGTTGTGGGAAGCGTCTGTATTGCTTGGTAGGAAGAAAGGTGAGTAGTTTGAAATGTGCATAGATTATCTCGAGTAGAGTGAGATAGAAAATTCGTATGTAATGTCACCAATGGAGGGTGCACGGGGATGACGTAGCTAAGATTGTTTTTAGGATGCGTAATGGACACGTTCAAGTTTACGGCTATGCCTTTTGGGTTAACCAATGCACTAGCGGTTTTCATGGAGTTAATGAGCCGGGTGTGCATGGCCGTATATAGACAAGCTAGTTAACGTATATATTCGGACGATATTTTAAACCGACCCGAAGTCTAAGGAGGAGTACGAGTCGCACGTGAAGATGATCGTGGAGACACTGAAGGAAGAGAAGATGTACATGAAGTTTTCCAACAACGTGGAAGCTATCTAGATGTGGAAGGAATCAAATGGGTAATGAGCCGATCTTGGCATTGCCGGAAGGAGCAAACGATTTCGTAGTATAATATGACGCACGAAGTAAGGATTTGGAAGCATGTTTGGAAAAAGGGAGAAGGTGAATGCTTGTACTTCACGACAACTGAAGGATCTTATAAAGGATTATATGACTAACGTGATAGGTTTTGCACTATAATGCTAGAGGCATTAAGTGAACGAGACATGGAGAGTGATCTATATGGATCATGAACGTTTCAAACACACTTTCAATCGGAAGGATTGAACATGAGGCAGAGTCGATGGATGAAGTTATTTAGTGAGTATGGTTTCAAGGCCAAGTACCATCTGGGAAAGGAAAATGTGGTTGTTGAATCGTGGAGTAGGAAAAAGAGTGAAGCCAAGAATGAGTTCTGGATTGACGTATGACGATCCAAGCTAAGATCGAGAAAAGGATGTTGGTGGTGTAAAATAAGATGTCCAAAGCAAAGAACGTGTCAACATAAGATGTTGCGTGGCTTGGACCAACGAGTGTGAAAAGAGGTGGAGAGTGGTTCATATTGGCTATTGAAGAGGCGTATACGATAAAGTATTCTATCCATCCTGAAGCGGATGCAACTTAGTGTGGTCTTAGGTTTTCAAATTGGTGGTCGAGTATGAAGAAAAATATAGCTAGTTGCGGTAGCAAGTATTTAGCGTATTCGAGAGTGGAAGTTGAGTATCAAGGGTCTTCAGGATTGTTGCTACAACCTGAGTTATCCGAGTAGAAGTGAGAAAGGATAACTAAAGATGTTATTGTCAAGTTACCAAGTTTGAGTAGTGGATACAGTGCGATTGGGTGTAGTCAATGGACTGACTAAGTCACCCCATTTCTAGCTATGCTTAGGACATGTATTGTGGATGTTAGAGATAGTTGGGATACTTATCTTTCGTGAGATGAGTTTTTCCCTAAGGTGGGGATTATCTTTCGGGTATGAGATGTGCTTCACTTGAAGCATTGTGTGGAAAGGAATGTAGGTTACCGTTTTATGGGTTGTAACTAGCGACATCAAGATTGAATGAACCGAGTTTGGTTCAAGAATTATCCTAGTCTAAGGTTTAACTGTTAGACTTGAGGCTGGTAATTGAGTGTTACTTAGAGTATTCAGTTTGAAGGGTGTATGATGTTTCGAAAAGTATGGTAAGTTGATACCAAGGTAAGAAGGTCCATTTGAGATTTTTGAAATGGTTATTGGTTGATATTACCTAAAGGAGTTGAGGAGTGTGCATGACATGTTTAGTGTGTCAAATTCAAATTTTTGGTTTTGCTAAAGAACTATCAGAAGTAATTAATGTTCATTAAGTTAAGATTCGATTGGTAAACTAAGTATCCACACTTGTTCGTTAAGCAAGAGATCATTGAGAGTTTTAATTGAAGTTGGGTACGTATGGTTTCTTATTGACCTTAATATGCCCTTAGATGTGTTTGTGATTTTGGTTAAAGTTTTTTTATGAATAAACTCGAAGTCGAGCCGATTCTTTAAAAACATTAGGTTTTGTAATAACTTATAACGTGGTTTCAAGACAGTTCTTGTTTGATGAGTTGGGAGACCAGGTTGTAAATAACGTTGTTACACAACCTAAGGTTTTGACGAGTTTTCTCGATGACGAGTGAGGTTCAATTAGTGGATGTTTATTTTCGTTTGGGGTTGTTGTGTTGCTAATTGCACCCTTGTGGGGGTAAGAAAAGTCATTAGCAGTTGGATTCGGTTTGTGAAAGTTTGTTGAGATTAAGGTTGACAAGACTCTTTGTTTTGTCAAGGAACCGTTGAGTTTGTGGACCGAGAGGTCAAGAGTTTAAAGCGTAGTAAGATAGTGTTAGTACAATTTCGTTGGAATTCGAAGCGTGGCCCTGAGTTTACTTGGGAACGCAAGGATCAAATTAGGTCTAAGTGTCCTCAGTTGTTTGTCGATAGTGATATTGCCTCGAGTAGTTAAATCTCGGGACGAGATTTTCTCAAGGTGGGGATAATGTAACAACCGTGACTTGAGCAGGTTAGTCAAACCATTAGTGTTGACTTATGTGTCTGTTGCAACGTACGGTTTATGTGATTTTATGTGTTATACGTGTTTATATGTGTTTGTGTGGGATATGTGAGATTGGATAATCAATCCATTGAGCGTGATCGTCTCATTAGGATTGGATTTGTGTTAAAATTTGTTGAGTTCATTTCGTTCACTTTTGAGTGACGAGGAAATGGTTATTGAGATTTTAGCGTTTTTGTGTTAAATGTGTAAGTATTTATACGTATACGTATTTTTGTGTTAGTAATTTAAGATAAGTTTAGGTTTTAGAGGTTAAGTTAAGAGAAATGAGTTATTTGATGGAGAAATTTCATTTTTATCACTTATAGTGATAATGGAATTGAATTAGTATTTTGAAAGAATTGTTTTGGTTAATAAGTGGTTGTCTAGGTGATGGATTAAAATGTGAAGCGTGTCATTTGTGAAAGAAATGAGTTTGTTAAAATATGAGAGTTTTTGGTAAACTTTCCATATATAGAAAGTGAATTTGAAATGAAAAGTTATTTTTAGAAAGTAATTTTCAAGCAAAATGGTTTAACAAAATTAGTTCAGATTTTTATAAAACTTAAGTATAAAGATAATTAATTAAATAAATAAAAAAGAAAAAAAAAATATTTTTTTAAATTTAGGCATGAATAGTAATCCGAATTTAGGTAAAATAAAAATAAAAATAAAAATAAAAAGGAATCCTCATTGATATCTATTACTTATTAGGAATTATCTTAGTAAATATTAGGGAGCTATAAATACAAAACAATAAATCCCGAACACACCTTTTTTAGTTCGGACGGTTCCAAAGAGGAGAAAGAAGAGAAAATTTTTAAGGGATCTTTTCAAGGTATGTTTTTAGTTTATGTCAATCCTAATTATAATCATTCAATTCTAGTAATACTTCAATATGATGGATTAGAGTTAAATTAGGTTTTTTTAATTTGGGTTTCTATGTTTTTGTAAAATTAATGTAATTAAAACTAATCTAGGAATTGTTTAGGTTTAATTAGAAGCATGATGGTGTAATCGGTTAGGGTTAATTTGCATTAAATCATGATTTCAGTTTGAGCAGAATTTTGGGTCGTGTTGGCAGAATGTACCTCATGATTGGCATCGAATGTTTTATGCTTATTATGAGTTTTTGATTAAGTTTCAGAGAGTTATTTTCTAAAAATCGGCCTCGAAACGAATTTTTGGAGTTCGGGAAGGCTTCAAATAGCCTTTCGCAAGAAAAGTTGTCTAACCGTGAAATACGGGTCACGATTTGTGTCTAATTTCGGGAAGTAAAAACCCCAACTTAAAATTTGAATGGGGACTTAGACCTCTATTACAGAAGGTTAATTCTTATGTGTCTATTAAAGGATCCCCCAAAGTAAATTAATTAATCTTTAACCATGTTAAGCATTTAAAGTGAACCTTGATACATATCAATAGTTGCTTCGAAATATAGATAAATGTTACATTTAGACAAATAGAACAGTAATTTTCTTTACCACACAATCTCCCACAAGCATCACAGCAGTATGCCATTAAAACCACCTGCAAATTTCTTTACATAAATGGAGTGAAGCCATTTCTAACAGCCACAAAAAAGGTTTAAAATATTTTGAATATGCCTCAAAAAATGTTTAGCTTTACATGTTTTGATAAGCATAACTCAAACTTAAACCATTGACCTGAACTGTAGATGCACATGCACAATAGTGACACTTTGAATGCTTAGGGCGCATATAAGGTCCACTACCAAGTAGCAACATTCTGCATAATCAAAAAAAATACAAATAACGGTACAGTCTCTTTGCCATAAAGTTCAACGTGAGAAATGAAGGATTTTCGATTTACCTTGTGTGCAGGTTGTTGACAATAACAATGATAGGTGCCAACACACCTTTGGCAAAACATAAGCTTGTTTGGGTCACCATTTTTTTGGCATACCTGTGTTACTTAAAAAGGCATATTCATAGCTTCAAGTCAGTTTCCACTTCAGTTAGCTGATTCGACTTGTCTTAGAAAATGTTTTGAAATTTAACTGTGAGATCACCACTACTTTTCCCCTCACAAGTTTTTGGATGTTGTGACATATGTTTCCTTAAATTTTGTGTAGCCCAATTAATTTTTAACCTTCGACAGCAAACATCAGCTACTTTCACTTGACCCATGCCGACTAAATAGTTAAGGGCAGCCACCTACATTTTTCAAATTTAGATTATCCTCTGTTCAACAATAATAGTACCATTAACAGATAATAATATAATTATCCCGAGAAGGAATAGGCACCTCATTTGGATGCAAAACAATTGTGTTAACAACAGCACGACTTTCATACTCTTGCTGGCACCCTGGCACCCTAACGCCAATATTAAATAATAACCAATATTGTAAGCTGTGAAAGATGAAGAGTGGGTTCCAGCTAATAAGGCAATGCAGTAAACCTTGACTGATAAGTAAATGGCCTAACTTGCAAAATCTATGATCTAGCACACAAGTAGACCAAACAAAAAGATAAAATTAGGTAACAAAATGAGTTAATTTGTAGTATTGTACCTCCACTTTTTGTCGAGGGAGTTGGTGTCCCAGCATATGAGCTAGCCTCAAAGTTGGTGACTGCTTCTCTTCCGTTGCATTTTATTGCAATATTGTCATAGGCCCTGATTAATTCGGGGAAAATGACTCACCAATGTAAAAGTAAGGATTAAATGGATATAAAAGATAATTAAAAAACAAATGCACATTAAGATTATGCCGTAACCTTGCGGCTTCGAGTTCACTTTCAAACAACCCAAGGTAGATGTACCTACGCATAAAAAAGGCATTGATCCCAATTTTCCAATTAATGTAAGTTTAACTAATGCTTACTTTTCTCCAAGAAACTGGCCCATTCGAGCTTCCCATCTACCACATTTGTGCAGTGTAAACCCTTTATACTTTGGGCTCCCCTTAGATATCCCTGAGGTTTGGCGACGAAGGACATGCACAAATTCTTCTATTGTCAAGTTATTTAGCTATGAAACGTACAGACTCATCAAGTTCCTTATATAGAACAACACCTTATTAGGCTAAAAACTTAGGAGATATCTTAATAATTCTACAAACCTGCTTAAGACCTTCGTGATAATCATTTATGTTGAAATTAATATATGCACCAGGTCCGCGAAATCTAATGGCAGCCTGATCATAAGCCCTATAACAAACACCAAATTCATCATATACCAGAATAGTGCGTCTAAGGGTGATAAAAATTGGGTATCGTATTTACCTAGCAGCAGCATGAGCAGTGTCGGAATGGTATTGTTAGTGTAGCCAAACTTAAGGAGAGAAACATATTCAAGTTTTAGTTACTGTGAAGCTTCTCCCTCCTTAAACCTGGTGCCCTCCTTAAACCTTGTGCCCTCCTTCATATACTTGTAAAGTTCAAGTGACTCTGAGATTGGCCTATCTCTCCAAGGGTTGTTCATCTTTTTCTCTCTATACTCCTTTATTTCATCACCGATCTACACACGCACACAAGAATCATGTTATGATTTCATTAAGATTCCCAACCCATCCAACCGAAAAAGGTTCCCAACCCATCCAAGTATCCAACCCACAATTTATTTAATATGGTCAATATATTCTTTTTGTCCGCTGCCGGGTTTGTATCATCAAACCTACAAGTTAAATATCTTTAGCAAGTCTAGATCTAGTTAAGCATAAATAAGATAATCATTCAAGTGTAGTAATCGAGTAATCCTACCTCAGGTAGCAGCCACGATCTCTATCTTTTGCAAGGCCAAAGTCAACAAACATGGCCTACAGATAAACATCAATATTAGAAGCAGCAATATAATGACCTATAGGTCAGCGACAATAACAACTTACCTTGGCATGGCCAATATGCAAGTATCCATTTGGTTCCGGAGGAAAACGGGTAAGAACCTTTCTTCCCGATGCTTTGAGATGTTTTTCCAATATTTCTCTGGAATTGCAAGCCCTGAGCACATGTCCATTACTGAAAAATACTTCTGTGTGCACCTATGAGATCACGATACACAAAATAAAAAAAAGAATCAAAAAAGAAATCATTCACACTTAGGAAAGTGAGAAGGAAATTTTTTTTACCTTAGTTGCAGGAACTTTTCCATCCTTATTATACTTCTTAAACTGTAAAATAATGATTGTTACCAAAGTTTGTAGTAAACAGCTTTTCGTAGTTGAATAATCAAAGCTAAATTATCGTAATATGAAACACATACTAACCTGGCCATGAAGAATACAATCACGACTCTTAAATAGGACTCTTAGAGCTTGTCTCCGAATACAAACACATCACAAATGCAACCCTGCAACACGTTCAACAAGTTAAATATATAACATGACTCTTGGAACCACTATATTAGCTAAAACATAGATACTTTTGAAAATGAACTTGTTAGATTTTAATGATAAAATAAGTCAAAAAAGAAAAGAAAAGTAGGAATAAACCTTGCACCACCGTGAAGAATCGTTCTGCCAAAGTAATGTGTTCTTGTTCCCAAGAAAAAAGTGAAGAAGAGTACACAGTTGAAACTGCATAGTGATAAAACTAACTATGGCCTGCAACATCATTCAAGTTGATAAAACCAACATGTTAAACACATGTAAATAACTAATTGTTTTTATCAGAATGCAACAATGAACCAATACTTTCAAAAGAACGTAGATTAAATGTACCCTTAAGAACCCTTGCTCTAAGATAAAACCTAAAACCATTGGTATGTTAGTAAAGACGCTAATTTGAAACAGAAATTGTGTATATAAAGCTGTATTCAGAGCTTTGTTGTCTAGGACTTCAGGTCTCGTTTGAATATCTTCACCGTGAGCTGCACCCAGAACACATAAGTTTTTAGTTAAGCAAATGATCGACTGAAGTTTTATTAATTTATTTATAAAGCACTTCTCATGTTCTATGATCAAAAATCACCAAAGGTGCATACCATGGTACAAAAGTAGTAACTGACGATTGTAAAGAAGAACGATAAAGAAATCAAATAGCTATCCTAGCCTGTATATGTCCATGCTAAGAACCTGCCCTTCGTTTCCTCACGCCCCTCTTCTTTCAAATAAATCAGTCTGGTAGTAACACTTTGATATTTATACTCAATAATAGGGTTTTCTGTGATTTTGTATTTCACAGTGATTTGATTTTGAAAGGGAATGGATATGTTTTAAAGCTTAATTACTTGTCCATATGTTGCAACGCATTCCAGTCACTGATCCATATAAGACCACCTGTATTGTTGACATGCTATAGTAAGAAGAGATCTTTGGTTCTGCTTAAGGTTGTCGTTGGGGATTTTGGCAGGAGGCCACACATAATAGCCTCAGCAGTCTTTCTATACTTCTTCATGTCTGCATTTGAAGCAACTTTCAAATTAAATAAGCTTGCCCTCGGCAAAAGAACCTGCAAATTGTACATGAAGATGAACAATCAGAATATTATTTGTGATAAACGTGTTTAAGAGATTGTGTTAATGATGCAAAACAGATTATTTGACCTCTAAATAATCAAATTATCAAAACCAGAACTACTATATGTAAACAGTAAAAACTAATAACCAGAATTAGCGTTTGTGAAGATACAAATGAATGATATTCGGGTTGGGGGAATGATTTGTAAATTTTAGTTTATCCCTTGTTCAGTTAGCATCAACATCGTTCCTAACATCTGCAACATAATCGTTCATGTCAAAAACATAGCAGCACAAAATAAAATAGATAGAATATTAGCAGGAAAAGGAAAACTTGAAACACAAATCATCAATCTTATATTGAGCCATTAAATCTTTTACAGTATATATGTTTTGCTCCTTTCTTCACTAAAACCTTTGCAAGAGTTGACTGTAACGGTGCCTTTGTGTTTATTGTGACCTATATGAAACCGTAAAAACTATAGAAGATAATTTAGCGGATACCTAGATGCATGGTCTGTTTTGAACAGGTACACAACCAAGCTCAATGGAACACACCTGAGAAACATATGTAAATTACCAAAAGCAGATTTTTAAGATATGTTTGAGCTCTAATGATATCAGAATGACCGTATTTACTATTTAGGTATGTACGTATTAAAAAATAAACCTGGTATAAGCCACGACAATCAATCCATTATCTCAAAAAGGTATGTATAGGGTAGACATCAGTTTTGTGAATTTTAAGAGGTAGATACGTATTCAAAAAGGTATGTACCAAGTGTACCCAAAATATTTAAGGTATATTTAATATTTTATGAATTTTGATTAAGGAGTATATCTTATATATATAATTAGGGGAGTATATCTTGATATATTTTGTGAAATCTAAAAGATATCAATATGATTTTTTTAGAAGATATTATTATAGTTTTTGATGGTAAAACACAAATGGTGGCTTGGCTCAGTTGGTTAACCTCCTTGCATCTTAACCATAGGTCATGAGTTCAAACCTTCCCATGTACTAAATTTTTAACATAATTTCAAAATTAATTAAAATTTATTGAATTGTGGATGCCATATCATCGTTGAGGTGGCATACAGTCACTAAATCATATTTATAAAAAAACAAATTTTAAAAAAAAATAAAAAACAAAATTTACAAAAAAAACAAAAAAAAACTTGATGACATGGCCTGCGTGATGACGTGACATTAAATGGTCAAATACCTCCTGTTATATATAATGTAGATATATATATATATATAATCTTTATATAATAAAGAAACACATTTATAGTTCAAATATAACTCTTAGAATTTGATAATATCTTTTATATATTTAAATGATCACATAAGATAAATATACAATATCCCTAAATCAAACAAAGTCAACCAAACACCCCTTAAGGATCTCGGTCAGTCGTGGGCCCACATGAGCCCAACCCAAACTTTTGTCCAACCCACTTTAATTAATTGGTTATTTACTTGTAGTCTTAATTAAGTCCAATACCCAAACAAGCCCAACAATTAAAATACCCGATATAACGTACTTAATTGAACGATTCGTTTATACATATATAAGTATATACCGAATATACATATATAAGTATTTCAGGTGTCTCACGTTATATGTGTGTGATGCTTAGGTCTCATAAACAGTAACTAATATAAGTTTGCATGTTTCGTCATGCACACACATGATGCCAACATAGAATGGTACCATATTCTGCAAATTGCATATGCTATTTCTATGATTCTAAATTATAGGGTAATTTGTGAATAAAAAAGGCTACTGCATTTTAGGTTTTTCAGCGTGCAAAATAGTTGATTCGTGGTATTTCTTAAGTGTTTTTCATTTTTGGTTTTGGTCTGCACTTGGATCCTTCGATGTAGTTTTGTTAACATGATGCGTATAAGTTATGGTTATTAATTTGTCTCCACTTTCAGCGATTGACCTAAATGAAAAGGTTAATGGAGGGGTCAAAACAAAACCGATATATGATAGTCTTACAAGACATGGCAGCAATGATGATAGTGGTAATTGTGCTTCTTTTTTTGAAACATAAAATTGCTACACTTATTTTTCATAGCAGTCAACATTCAGATCGATGCATAACCAATATCGTCGATAAAGTATACTTAATAAAGAGGGATGGGAAAGAAAAAGAGTATGTCGTAGAAGCAGATTTGGTGCAAATTCTTTGCCATATCCTCTTTTTCTTTCTCATCTCTCTATGTATAAGCCCGTTTTACTGCTGGTCCTTACTTTTGTTGATTTAAATGTGAATTACTATCAGAAAATGGACTTGGTAATTTTTCTTTTCAAAATTGATATACATTTATCAACATCATTATCGTTGTCATATCTTACCATCCTATCTAGTGCTGCAAAAATCGGCCTAGGCGGCCGATTAATCAACGCCTAGGTGCTAGGCGAGGATTAGTCTCCCGGATTTTCACTAATCGACCTTATTAATCGGTTTGGTCAAAAATCAGTCAACATACTGATTAATCGGATAAAAATCGGGAATAAGTCGTCCAAATCAGACAAAAATCGCCTAAATAGGCCAACTCGGTTACAAATAAAAATCAGCGAAATCAGGCATAAATCGGCCAAATATCGGGCAAATCGTGCATATAGTTTCAAAATTTTATAATTTTATATATAAAAAATCAAATCCGATTAATCCTCGATTAATCCCCGCCTAACCGATTAATCGTTAGGCGGTACCTAGCTAGCGCATAGCGATTTTTGCTACCTTGATCATATCAGATATACTCTAAAGACCTTTATTGTGTTGCCACGCCCTTTCTTTAAGTGTTTAATTTGTGTAATGTTCGATACACTTTTTACTCGATATTACCATGTCTATCAATGCAATTTAGTCATGCTTCGTACGTTGCACCGCTAGATTGTGTGCCTCTGATTAAAAAAGGTTGATGCTTTTTAGGTTTTTAGTCTGCTTTTGATGTTGTTAATCATAAATGAAGATTTTTATAGAATACGTATATATGGTGTTCAAAATTGGTCATTTCATAAGTGTTACAGTTATTAGTACATTTATTAATAAATAGTTTTGTTTTTTAT
>BQNB010050257.1:3018-32362 GCA_026074375.1 Tanacetum coccineum | reverse complement strand
CCATCTTTTCGTATCAAGACGAGTTATCATAAATTGACATTTTTGAATTTCGGACCTACTGGTGAACAGTAACTTTTACTGTTCACATCAGACGTGAGTTTTATAAAAATCGTATTCGTCGTCGTAAATGTCGTATTTTATTCGTTATAGCTCCGTTTTTAACGATTCTTTCGAGGACGTTCTCGTTTTTGAAAGTTCTATAATTTTATGAGGTTTACAAAAATATAACTTTCTGTCATGAATAGTAACTTTTATAAAAATAGTTTTATAAAAGTATTAATTGTCGTAAACTCGCGAAATTCATAACTCGTTCGTTATTAATTGAAAAATTACGATTCTTATCATTTTGGAATCCTAAAAATATGTATTATTTGTTAAAAATATCAACACTTGCTGTTTATAATTTTTATAAAAATGTTTTTATAAAAATTTACTTACGACTTCGTTTATTAACGTATAACTCGTTTTTAACGTAACTTTTTCGTTATTAATCCGTTTAACAAGTTTCTTACCTTTTCGGAATCGTCGTGAAATGTATTATCTTATAAAAATATAAAATGGATATGTAAAAATTCGAATCTTGGACAGAATGTTTGCTTGAGTTTGTTGAATCCATTTTTGATCTTTTATTTATACTTTACCACTTTTGTATTTTACCACAAGTCTCATATATCATATATATTATAAATCATACATATATTAAGTGTCCATTGTCCATAGTAGTCCTCATATGTCCAAGTTACCCATGTTAACAAATCCATTAACACACTTTAAAACCATAACTTTACTTAAGTAACCTTAATTTACTAGTTTTGTCCATAATCATTTTTATACATAACCAAGTGTGTACAAGTGTATTTCTTTCCATATGACTTTATTTTAGTGTTCTATTAACATGATTAAAAGTCCATAATCAATATTAACATGTCTTATGTATTTCTTTATCTTGAAACATATTATGAAACTTGTAAACCCTAATTAATACATAACCATTTTCATGTTTAACCAAGAGTGTAAATTACTTGTGTGACCATTTTAACATGATGTCCATAACATCATAGGATATATAAATGTGTACATTATGATGACAATAAATAAAAACTTCTCTTTACATGTTAATGATCCTAAATGGTGATTTAAGCTAAATAGAATAATCATATGCATAAAAATGAAAATTATAAGAACATAAAGAGTTCAAGTAAACCTTATGAGGTATGATGATGATGATGAGCTAGTGCTAAACCCTTGTTTAGCCACAAAACCAAAGCTTGCACAAATAAACCCTTACTTTCTTAACAAAAACCCTAACTTCCTTTTTCTTGCTTAATACTTGTAAATGGTGATTCAATGCTTGCAAATGCCTTAGTATACCTTAGAATAGATGTATATAGAAGTGTATGGATTGTAGAAAATTTTGTATGGGTTTGGTTTGGTCTTGGTTTTGAGCCGTGAGCTCTAGTAGCATATATAGAGTAAAAGGGAGGTTATGTTTGATTTTTTTTCTAAGTGTTTACTTGTAAGACTTCTCTTACTAGATGATACTTGTATATAAGGTGTATATCTAGTCAAGGTGACATGGTATGGTTCAAGGGATGGTATTTAGGTCTTAGGAATGGTCTTGATGGGGGGTGGGGGGGGGGGGCGGGGGGGGGGGGGTACCATGGTCTAAGTCAAAGAAACAAAGCATGGTGTTGCATTTATGAAGTATGGTGTTAGTAGGCTTTGACCAAGTGGAAGAGTTTTCCATATAACACATGTATAAATGGCAAGAATTTCGGAATTTATAAGATAATATATGATATATTTTGCAACTTTTATGTATTGGGTATAAAAGTGGGTATTTGCTATGAATGTGCGTGAGAAAAGTTTTTTTGTTTCCGTGAGTGCCAAACAGTAATTTATCGGCGAAACATATACACTTTACGTATCCGATAAAAATAAAATTAACAAATTTAGTAAATTATCCTCAAACTAACTAGTATAAACCCATAGCTATGATTAAACATATAATTATAGTTTGATGCCCGCTTACTTTGAACGCTAATTATTTTGCGTACGCGATTTAACTTAAGCGTTTTCAATTCAAAGGGCAAACACGTACAGAATTAAGCAATAAATAGTACAATTTATGACGTCGTCAAAGTGACTTGAAAACACATGGGTGTTATAGAATTCCCCCGTTAAACTACCTTTACCTCAAGGCTGCCACAATGCAGCGACTTGACGACCCGTGTGTCTTGGTGAAGAGGTGTGGATATTTCTTCTTGAATTGATCTTCACATTCCCATGTGAATTCGGGACCTCTCTTGGAGTTCCATCGAACTTTAACCAATGGGATCCGGCTTCGCTTCAACTGCTTAACTTCACTGCCAACTATTTCTACCGGTTCCTCAATAAAATGAAGTTTGTCATCCAAATTAAAGTCCAACCAGACGGAACGGCTTAATGGTATTCGTCGTGCATGACACTAATATTAAATTAATAACATGAAATGTATTATGCAACCTCTGCTCAAATCTTTCTGGAAAGTTTCAATTTTATAAGCAACTCTCCAACTCTTCTATCACCTTAACAGGTCCAACATACCTAGGTTCAACTTCCCCCTTTGGCCAAAACGTACTACCCCTATCCAAGGCGAGACCTTAAGGCATGACATTGTCCCCACTAGAATACCATTGGTTTGCGTCTTCAATTCATGCGTAACTCTTCTGTCAGATCACGAGCTGTGCTTGCATTCCTTGCTTGATCATGAATGATTTCTCAGTGGTCTCTTGAATTAGTTCTGGACCGAGTATTTGAGCTTCTCCAACTTCAGTCCAACAAACAGGTGAACGACACTTTCGACCATAAAGTGCTTCGAATGGTGCAGCCTTGATACTGGCATGATAGCTATTGTTATATGAGAACCGACTAAAGGCAAATGTTAACTCCAACCCATTCCAAAGTCGATTGCACAATGCACGCAGCATACCTCGAGGAGTTTGTATGGACGCTCTCGCTTTGCCCATCTGATTTTGCGGATGGATACTCAGTTACTCAAATCCAAATTTGAACCCAAAGTCGTTCTGAAGTGACCTCCAGAAATTTGATGCGAATCTCGGGTCACGATCACAAATGATTGAGACTGGTATCCCATGCCTCGTGACCACCTCCTTTAGGTATAATCTTGCGAATTTATCCAAAGGATCAGTCTCTCTCATCGTGAGTTGAAGATCGCAGACTTAGTAAGTCGGTCCACGATCACCCAAATTGTATCATAGCCTTGAGACGTCTTAGGAAGCTTCGTGACAAAATCCATGGTGATGTTATCCCACTTCCATTCGGGTATCTTGGGTTGTACCAATAATCCTGATGGTCTTTGATGTTCGGCCTTGACCTTAGCACAGGTCAAACACTTGTTAACATAATGGCTATGTCGGGCCTTCAAGTAGGGGGTCCGACAATATAACTTCTTCATATCTATGGTAAATTTTGGGTCGGAACCCGGATGAAATAGATATTTTGATATTCTTGGATTCGTGGCATGATCTTCAGACCGGCAAATCGCCATAACAAGGTAACCAGCTCCTGCCATTGAGGCACAGGGTTCCATCCGAGAAAGGGGGAGGACCCCCCACCACCGTGGTTCCAACTTTTGTGTTCCTCTAATAGCTATCTGGAAATTTAGCAATTTCAATCACATCCCCCAACGTCTTCACTCTTAATGTTCTTGGGTTTTCGCGCTTCGGTCTGAGCATTTAAGATCTGTTTGGGAAGGTCCAAACTAATAGTCATAACCAAGGCTCGAACTCTTAGTGGTGGTTCTCGTTCTTTCCTGCTTAAAGCATCAGCAACGACATTTGCTTTCCCCGGGTGATAACGAATATCGCAATCGTAATCACTTAGCAATTCTAACCATCGGCGTTGCCTCATGTTCAACTCTTTTTGATCTAAAATGTGTTGCAAACTCTTGTGATCTAATACACCGTACACTTAGTTCCATATAAATAATGTCTCCAGATCTTGAGAGCGAACACCACTGCACCAAGTTCTAAATCATGAGTCGTGTAGTTTTTCTCATGAATTTTTAACTGGCGTGATGCATAAGAAATCACCTTCTCCCTTTGCATAACCAACAGCGCCAAACCTTTCTTTGGAATGCATCGTAGTATGTCGATTAAGTCTTCGCTTCCTTCAGGTAATGCAAGGATTGGAGCACTACACAACACTCTTGCTTCAATAGCTGAAAAAGCTGCCTCTTGTTTATACGCCCATTCAACTTACCTGTTCAATCTTGGGATGACTTTGGTCAAGGTTTGGCGATCTCGAAAAACGCCTTCAAGTGAACCTCCGTAAAACCCAAGCAAGACCTAAAAATTGACTGAATCTCCGATGGTGACTTTAGGAGATGTCCAAATCAATTAATAGTATTCGAATCTTGTGCTGGATCCAGCATTACTTCCTTACACTATAGATTCACTGTACGCAAGGGAACTGTACCTTAGGAATCCAAAATTCGCATTTGGAAAACTTGGCATACAACTCTTCTTTCTTAAGCAATTCTAAGATTAGCTTAAGATGTTCTTCATGCTCTTTCTTGTTCTTCGAATATATCAGAATATCGTCAATAAAGACAATTACGAATTTATCTAGATAGGGTTTGCACACTCGGTTTTCATGAGGTCCATAAACACATGCAGTGCGTTGGTCATACCAAACGGCATAAGCCCCTTTGAATTCATAATGTCCATGATCGGATTTTCTTGTTCTTCGAATATATCAGAATATCGTCAATAAAGACAATCACAAATTTATCTAGATATGGTTTTCATAAGGTCCATGAGTACGGCAGGTGCGTTTGTCAAACCAAACGGCATAACTTGAAATTCGTAATGGCCATAACTAGTTCTGAAGGCAGTCTTCAGAATGTCTTCTTCTCGAACCCTCAGTTGGTGATAACCTGACCTTAGGTCGATTTTCGAGTAGACACTCGACCCTTGGAGCTGATCAAATAAATCATCAATTCTTGGGAGCGGATAACGGTTCTTCACCGTTAGTTTATTCAATTCCCGATAGTCAATGCACATCCGGAATGATCCATCCTTCTTCTTGACAAACAAGACCGGAGCTCCCCAGGGTGAGGAACTGGGTCTTATAAAGCCTTTGTCGGATAGCTCTTTCAGTTGCTCCGATAACTCTTTCATTTCGGAAGGCGCCAATCGATAAGGTGCCCGTGCTACAGGTGCAGCACCAGGTACCAAATCAATTTGAAACTCCACTTGTCGAGTCGGAGGAAGACCCGGCAAGTCTTCAGGAAATACTTCAGGAAAGTCTTGAACTATTGGTACGTCCTCAAGTCGCTTCTTCTCTGACTTGTCTTCAACCTCTTTTGCAGTAACATGTGCCAGAAAGATAGGAAATCCTTTTTCCATGTACTTCTGTGTTTTAGTGCACGAAATGATATTTAATCGTGTCACATTTCCCTGGTTACTTCCATCACCATGTATGATTAAGGTTTTATTTCTCCAGGGGATGCGAACAATCTTCTCGGCACACACAATGACCGCTTGGTACTTCGCCAACCAATCCATACCGATTATAGCATCGAAACTACCAAGTTCTACAGGCATTAAGTTTATGTTGAATTGGTGGTTTAGGAAGTTTAATGTGCAACCCTTAAGTATAGTGTTTAACCCAATTATCCTCCCGTCAGCTAGTTCGACATCATAATAGTGATCTAGGGTAGATGGCGTGATGTCAATTTGGGAGCTAAATGTAGTAGACACAAAACTTCGATCGGCACCCGTATCAAATAAGATATAAGCATAGCGGTTGTTTAGAAGGAACGTACCCGCAACGACGTTGTCTGGGTTTGCCCCCGCATTTCCAACCACATACACCTTCGCTGGAGCCCTGTCATTCCCAGCTTGATTACCACGGTTGCCTTTGTTGTTCTTCATCCTTGGACATTCCTTTTTGTTGAAGTGTCCTGAGCTCCACACTCAAAACAAAGTAGGTTTCGACCCGAACGGTGCCTTCTGGTTGTTATTGTTGTTGGACATTTCCTGTCACCTACAGTCACGAGCGATATGGACCATATTTGTTACTTTATAACTCTTTGGAGCACACGACCGTCATGGTGGTAATAGCATTTTGAGATAGGGGTCTAGATCCACCATAGTTTATTATCACCCGATCCAGCATTGTATGCACCTGCCGGTGTTTTGGTCTCTTGTTTTTTGTTGTTGTTGGTTTCTGGTTGTTTCTGGAAGTGTTTTCTAACTTTCCTCTTGTTTTCTGCTTTGTCTCTCTGCAATGGTAATGACTCTCTTGTCCATTAATTATGTGGCCTTTTTAAATCCTCTTTGCTTTGTCTTTGGCTTTGGAAGCCAAGTTGTTTCCATGGAATCATGTTGGCCAATCCCGACACTTCTTTCAATTTTATCTGCCTCCTCAGGGAACATTCTAACACACAGTAGTGCTAGCTCTTGAAAACGTTGGTTGTACTTGACCACATCAGTACCTATTACCTTCAAGTTCCACAACTCAGCCTCAAGCTTCTTCATTTCGTTTCGTGGACAATACTTGTCAGTCATCTTTTTCTTCAGATCTACCCAAGTCATCGAGTATGCAACATCATGAGTAACAGTCATAACATGGGAATTCCACCATGTTAGAGCACCCGCTAAAAGGGTACAAGTAGCAAATTTGATCTGGCTTTCCACCGAGCAGTTGCTTATTCTGAAGACAGTCTCCATTCTTTCAAACCATTGGGTTAACTCAACCACTCCCTCGGTGCCCTTAAAATACAGAGGTTTGCACTTCATGAAATCCTGGTAAGTGCACTCTCTAGCAACGCGTTCAGATCCCCTGACTCCCGTTCCCGAAGAATGGCTATCAGTGCCATTCCTGGTTGCGTCACGTGCGGCCAAAGCGGCACTGACACCTTCGTTAATCATAGCTTGGAGTTGGGCATTAGTGACATTAGTGGTTGTGGTTGCTGTTGGGTCTGTTGTTGTTGTGGCCGGCGTTGACCTTGTGGCTCTCTTTGGTGCCATTTTCTTCAATCATAAGAAAATACAATATCCGTTAGATTTCATAAAATCATAACCACGACATGACATATCCACGATAAATAAAGTGAGATCACATCACACAATGAAATGTACAACTGAATTGTAATCAACAATGATATAACCAAATCGACATTCATTCATCACAAATTCGATTATAGACATGACATAATACTACCATTTCATATATAACTGAAAAACATACATGATTGGTTTCGATACAAAATGATCATAATATCTAGGTTACAAAGTAAGCATAATAACCTAAAGCCTTACTAGCCGGGATTATACCCGTAATACTTAGTAGGCTATATACAAAACAACTAGCCATAACAAAGTCTAATCTAAGAAACAAGCTAACCAGCATCATCTGGCAGCTCCGGCTGTGCAAGACCCCCAACGTGTCCCTGCTGTCCATGTAATGGGCAGTAACCTGCCCTGTAAATGTTCATCACAGACCTTATTAAGGCTGTCACCTTCCCCTGCAGTGTGGTGACCTGTGACCCTGAAGTGGAATCGTCTCTCTATGTAGTGTCTGCATAGCAGTCAAAGGTTGATATAAGCTGCTGATGTCGGTGCGATCAGCAGCTCTCAACTCTCTCATCTCCTCACGATCCTGCGGGTCTGTCGTATAGCAAATCAGAATAATCGCTCTCTGTCTTTTGTGGTCCGTGACTGTAACTCTGTGATCTCTGACATCTGTGATGAAAACTGTGGCTGGTAGGGAAAATACCTTCTCAATAAGCAAGATCGCTAGCATCATTGCTCGTCCCAAGCCTCACTAGAACATCCCAGCCGGGTTTCTAGAGATGACGTGTACTGTGCATGAGTACGTTATCTCTAAATAACTTATTGACCCAACCGGCCAATTTAGTTGCCTTTGTCCTCTGATCATCATCTAGTACTAGTGTAGATCTCATCTTGTATCTCGCCTTACAATAGGATCAAACTCTATCATGTGTGACCCAAACTCTATATCGAGTACTAAATGGAGCTCCCTGTAAGGTCTCAACAATCTCATCCCATGCATCCGTGATCCCATATCCAACATATCTCTCTGGGTCACGCCTAATCTCCCTGTCCATAGTGGCAACAAAGCCATAATCTGCCCTAAGACCTCCAGCTGGTCTAGCAGCAGCAGCGGCGGAGCTCTCTCCTACCTCATACCTGGGGACTATGCGATTCCTACCCATCCGAGGTGGTAGGTTAAACCCTCGGAGTCTGTCGCTCTCTGCGGACTGTCAGTAGTAGTACAGTGGTGGGAATGAGGTAGGAGCTGATGTAGGCAAAGGTGGTGGTGCATCTGGTCTAGTGGGGGAGAGTATGAAGGGTGGTGGTAATGGTAGAGAGTGGGAAGTAGCTGCAGCCTCAGCTCTCATCCGAATCGTGGCAGCTCGATAACCCAATGAACAAATAGGACTAAGAGGTGGTGCTGTTAATACAGGTGAGGGTGGTGATAGTGGGAAAGGAATCTGGGGTGGTGATGAAGACCATGGAGATAGTGGTGATGCTGGTGGGGAAGATATAGCAAGCAGTCACCATGGAGATAGTGGTGATGCTGGTGGGGAAGATATAGCAAGTAATCTGGCAACCTCAGAATCGGACCATGCTGGTACTGTAATGGCTCTGGGATGGAAATCCTAGCTATTATGCGGTATGCAAGGTGAGGTGGTGGTGTGGCCGCAGACTCATCGGTCTCAAATGGCTCAGTCTCCTCTACAGACGGGGCAGTAGCTGGTAAAGCAACAACTACTGGGTAGGCAGGAGCTAGGTGCTCCTCCTCGTCAATCTCAATATCCATCTCGTCATCCTCATCCTCCTCTATGTCCATCTCATCGTCTCCATCGTCTCCTCCATCAGTAGGATAGTCGATAGGATCCTCCTCAGGGTCCTCATCGCCATCCTCCTCCGGGTCTGCCTCAGGATCAGACTCCAGAACGTAATCAGGTGATAGTGCAATAGGTGAGGCATCCTCAGCATACGGCTGGTCCTCAGCAATGATCTCGTCATCATCATGCTCCGGACCTGGAACATAATCAGGTGAGGGTGGTGCCTGCTCAGGCTCCTCCGGGCCAGGCACATAGTCAGGAGAGGGTGGTGCCTGAAAAGCGGCCTCTGCGTACGGGTCCTCTAGCATGTAAAGTGGCTCGAGTAACTCATGATCATCAGCTCGAGGTGAACCTATATCGGATAGGTCCTCAAATGGACTGGATACTGCCGTATACGTGATCCCTGATTCCTCAGAATCTGACATGACTGAATCTGAAAATCCAAAGATAGCTTATATTAGTATTTCATATAAGACTCTTATAGTAATATACATTTATAATTATAACATGTATATTAATTACGAATGCATCTAGTCCAACCAACTAATGCAACAAGTAGTGTATGCATGAATGTATGCACATATGTATGTCCCGTGTAATCCCTTTGTTTATAAAAACAACTCTTGAAAACGGTTATAGTCCAGCAAAAACATTTGACCTGGTTCTCTATAACCTTGGCTCTTGATACCAATCTGTAACACCCCCAAATTGGGTCGCAGCGGAAAATGGGTCCGGGGCGTGTGGTATGTGCTTAAATACACATACCTTTTACCTTTAAAAACGAGCTGAAATAACCAAAAACGGACCTAAAATGCCAAAGTCGTATAAGTACGCGTACTTGAATATAATCCTTAGTTTGTTACATCGTTCTATCGTTCGGTTTATCATAATTTTAAGAGGTCATGACATGACGTACGAGGAGGAGTTAGGACACTTTAATCGTAAATCCAACACTCGTTGCTACGCCACCGAAGGAGGCCTCTTATGAAATCCTATTTATTATAGCACTTTGATAACCACATATAATTCTATATGCTCCAATCACCATTCTAAATGTTTGTGAGTGAAATACATATTTATAATTTGGATAAAAACATTTATAAATATCTTAATAATGTAATTATAGTTATTCCTGGTAGGGTATTAGTTACTCCTGGTAGTGTTGTTACTACTGGTAGTGTTGTTACTATTGGGTGTGTTGTTAACTACTGTTGTGTTTGTTACTACTGGTAGTGTTGGTCTACTATGATAGTGATATTAGTTTATTTTCGAAGTACTGACCCGGACTATAATGACCCAATAAATCACATTTTCAATGAACTCGGGTTCTTAAGAGAATTTTGCGAACGATATTTTGTTTATTTTGAACACTTTTAGTTCTGACCGAGACCCGAAACTCGAACGAAATGGGCGGAAAAGCACCGCGTCAGATTCTGGATGCAGTGTATTAATTACCAAAAAGCCAGATTTTTGCCCCGCCTTAGACCGTATCACTCGCGTTTAGACTTAAAGAACCTCCGGGGAAGTAATACGATCCTCGAAACGACTTATGTTTCGGCCGAAGGTCCGAAAAGGACTCGAAAGTGCCAGAATACCAGTCTTAAAATCCTCAAAGCACCACTACTCAACAAATGCTGGATTTCATACTCGAATGATATACCGCGTTTTCGACTCTTACTTTTTTCGTTCTAAATCCGTTTGACAAGTTTCTTACCTTTTCGAATCGGGCGTGAATCATATATTATATAAAAAGATAAAATATTGTGTTAATATACGAATTTTGGACAGATTTTGTGTGACCTGTTGAATCCTTTTTTTACCGTGCTTTTTACCTTACTTATCTTTTGTAGTTAATCATTTTTACACCAACTTAATATGGTACAATACTTTCTCATCCCTTTTAACATGATATTAGCAATATCTCAACATATAGAATAGTGTGCAAAATGATCATTACAAGTAAAAACTCCATTTATATGTTAAAAATCCTACATGGTGATTCAAGCTACAATAGAACTAACATATGCATAAAATGAATATTTAAAGAACACAAAGGGTTCTAGATGACCTTATGGTGTATGATTATGATGATCAATGTTATCTAAACCCTTGTTTAGATAAAAATCCAAAGCTTGCACAAAGAAAACCCTTGTTTTCTTCAATAAAATCCCTAGCTTCCTTTTCTTGATTATAGCTTGAATATGGTTAACCAATGCTTGGAAATATCTTAGAATGTCTTAGATATGATGTGTATAGGTGTGTATAGGTTGTATAAAATTTGGTATGGATTTATTATAAAGAGGTGTTTGAGCCGTGGGCTTGTAGAGAGCAAAAGAGAGAGTTGTGTGAAATTTTACTAAGTAAAATGAAGTGTATGTTATCTTTCTTTAGGAGTGCAAGACTTATATGTATAAAAACTAGTCAATAACACTATACAAGACAAGATGAGTGATTTAGGGAAATAGTTGGTCAAGGGTATGGGAAGCATGGGAGGTATGGCTTCATTTAATGCAAAGGTGATGTACAAAGACCTAGTTGCAAGATTTCTTTCATATTTCTTTGTATATATTGCAATAATTTCGTCCCATGTATGATATACATGATATATTTTGTAACTTTTATGTATTGGGTATAAATGTGGGTATTTGTTGAAGCGTAGAAAAGTTTTGGTGGTTCCGGGAGTGCCTAAACGCATTTTATTGCGAAACAAAATCAATTTACGCAACCAATAAAAAAAAATGAACAAAGTTAATAATTATCTTCAAAATAATTACTTAACCTTTGCTTGATGTAAACATTTAATTTTTTGATGCCCGTTTACATTGAACGCTAATTTTTAATTTACGCGATTTAACCTAACGTTTACGATTTCAAGCAAACACGTACAATACAAAAGGTACACTATGGATTTGTTGATGTCGTCAATGACTTGAAAACACAGGGTGTTATACGTACTGTTTTGAGTCTTGCTCTCTCGTGACTGGACCATTCATCAGCTTGACGTAAAGAATGCTTTTCTTCATGGTCACTTATCTAAGACTGTTTATATGCATCAACCTCCTGGGTTTGTCTCGCGTGCTTGGTTTCAGCGCTTTGCTACTTATGCTACACGAGTTGGTTTTCAGCATAGTAAAACTGACTCCTCTTTATTTGTCTTTCATCGAGGATCTGACATTGCTTATTTGTTGCTTTATGTGGATGATATTATTCTTACATCATCGTCTTCAATATTTTTACAGCGGATCATTACATCCCTCCACAGTGAGTTCGCTATGACGGATCTTGGTTCAGTTAATTATTTTCTTGGTATTTCTGTACTGCGATCGGTATCTGGCTTGTTTTTGTATTAATTAAAATTTGCAGAGGAAATTCTTGAGCGAGCTCATATGCAAAATTGTAACCCGTGTCGGACCCCTGTTGATACAGAGTCCAAGCTTAGTTCGGATGGTGACCCTGTTAGTAACCCAACCTTATATCGCAGCCATGCTAGTGCTCTTCAGTATCTTACCTTTACGCGCCCAGACTTATCTTATGTTGTCCAGCAGGTCTGTCTTTATATGCATGACCCTCGTGATTTGTACTTTAGTGCTTTGAAGCGTATTCTTTGCTATGTTTGTGGTACTTTTGATTATGGCCTGCAGCTTCATGTATCATCTACTACTCAGCTTAGTGCGTATACTGATACTGATTGGGCTGGCTGCCCTGTTACTCGTCGGTCCACATCCGGGTATTGTGTGTTTCTTGGCGACAATCTTTTATCATGGTTTGCGAAATGTCAAGTTACCTTGTCTCGTTCTAGTGCTGAAGCTGAATATCGAGGTGTTGCTAATGTTGTTGCTGAGACTGCTTGGATCCGTAATTTCCTATGTGAGCTTCATACTCCTCTATTTACTACTACCTTAGTCTATTGTGACAATGTTAGTGCTGTCTATATGTCTGCAAATCCGGTTCAACATCAACGCACGAAACACATTGAGATCGACATTCATTTTGTTCATGACTTTTTTGCTTCGGGACAAGTTCGAGTTCTTCATGTCCCTTCAAGATTCCAGTACGCAGATATTTTTACGAAGGTCCTACCCACTGCTTTATTCATTGAGTTTCGCTCCAGCCTGAACGTCCGAAGATCTCTCGCTCACACTGAGGGGGGTATTAACCGTGTATAAATCAAGTCAATATTCAAAGTCAACAGTCAACATTCAGTATTCAAGTAAAGTCAACATCAAAGAACATTTATTAGTCATTAATTTGTATTGGGCCTAAGCCCATGGTAATGATTCTAGAATGATCTCTAAGGGGGGTATTAACCGTGTATAAATCAAGTCAACATTCAAAGTCAACGGTCAACATTCAGTATTCAAGTAAAGTCAACATTCAAAGAACATTTATTAGTCATTAATTTGTATTGGGTCTAAGCCCATGGTAATGATTCTAGAATGATCTCTTGTATCCTATATATAGGATAGTTATTATCAATTGTAGACAAGCAAATCAATTAGCCTTTCAATAGAGTTTTACCAATTCTAATAGAGTTTTGCATTAACGTGTGAACCCTCACCTGATTTTTTGAACAAAAGTATACACTACCACCCCCTTTTTTTATTTCTAAAATTAGTGGGTTTGAGAACTTACGCTTTTGTCTTGTTCATATTGTAGTTAAAGTTGTTCACTTGTTGAAAAGAAACAATGGACTCGACATTCGTGATATTCCTAACCTGGTTGATGCGGGATTACCGAATACAATATATTCCCAACACTCCACGCTATTTATAGTGGAAGGAGAAAGTGCCATGAAATTTGCGGTAAGCTATCTATAGTCACTGACACTGATTGATCACATAAACAATTATCAATTACAATTTAATTATTTTTTGCAGATTCATGGATTATCTGTTATAGGGCAAAAAAGATAAGGCGTGTTTTATTTTACAGGCAAGTTGCTCAATGTGAGGAAAGCAACTCTTACAAAAATAAACAATAACAAGAAGATTCAGAATATTATCAAGATTCTTAGGCTCCAAGATAAAGATAAAAGTTTTCAAAATATTAAGGAATTGAGATTTGGGAAGGTGATCATTATGACTGATTAGGTGATAGCCCTTACTAGGCGTTGACAATATCTAATTATGTGTCTCCCATGTGCTCATCAACATCAACATTTGTAGGATCATGATGGGTCCCACATCAATATGTTTCACAAATTATATCTAGAATTACTCAAAGAGAAGAACTTTGTTCAAATGTTCATAACACCGATTATCAAGGCCTCCAACAAGAAGGATATTAATGATGTGATCTCGTTCTATACATTTCGGGAGTATCACAAACGTAGGGAAGAATTGGGAGTTTCCCAATTCTTCCCTACGTTTGTGATACTCCCGAAATGTATAGAACGAGATCACATCATTAATATCCTTTTTGTTGGAGGCCTTGATAATCGGTGTTATGAACATTTAAACAAAGTTCTTCTCTTTGATTAATTCTGGATATAATTTGTGAAACATATTTAATATCAGTCCTTTGATGTGGGCCCCATCTTGATCCTACAAATGTTGATGTTGATGAGCACATGGGAGACACATAATTAGATATTGTCATAGCCTAGTAAGGGCTATCACCTAATCAGTCATAATGATCACCTTCCCAAATCTGAATTGCTTAATATTTTGAAAACTTTTATATTTATCTTGGAGCCCAAGAATCTTGATAATATTCTGAACCGTCTTGTTATTGTTTATTTTGGTAAGAGTTGCTTTCCTTGCCTGTCAAATAAAACACGCCATATCTTTTTCGCCCTATAACAGATAATCCACGAATCTGCAAAAAATAATTAAATTGTAATTGATGATTGTTTATGTGATCAATCAGTGTCAGTGACTATAGATAGCTTACCGCAAATTTCATGGCACTTTCTCCTTCCATTGTAAATAGCATGGAGTGATGGGAATATCTTGTATTCGCTAATCCCGCATCAACCAGGTTAGGAATATCAGGAATGTCGAGTCCATTGTTTCTTTTCAACAAGTGAACAACTTTAACTACAATATGAACAAGACAAAAGCGTAAGTTCTCAAACCCACTAATTTTAGAAATAAAAAAAGGGTGGTAGTGTATACTTTTGTTCAAAAAATCAGGTGAGAGTTCACACGTTAATGCAAAACTCAACTCCTTTTTAGTTTGTGAATCAAAAGCAGGGTTGCAAATATGAGCATTGACAAACACACAAAGATAGCTCTTTATGACATCTGGTTCTAGATTGAAAATTCCTTCAAGATAACTGGTAATCTGACTCGTTATATAATCGACATGTGACCCTCCCTTCATCGCCGCGATATTATTAACAAAACTCACCTAATTAATTCATAAGCATATATTAGCGAATATTTACCTCATATACTCAATACAAAACTTTATACCTGGTCAAAATGCTCAAAATGCCCATTAGCTATAGCAACACAAATCTCCAAGCTATCATTAACTTTCTCATAAATCCTAAGTAAAATAAGAGATAATTAGCATCAAATTAGCAATTAAGCTTTCATCATAAATATTAAAAAAAAGAACCTCGTCGTGGTAGGAGTAGATTTTTTGAGATAAAGGTCTACAAAGTCATCAAACGTTCCAAGTAGAGGCGATGTTCCATCTAGTTGAACCTCGCATCCTGCTATATTATTTTCGACGTGGCTGGTCATCATGGTTGGTTGTTTGTTACGATGGTTTCTGATGGAAAGATGCCTTGATAGCAAAACCCTCACTATAAATTATGCCTGGACACCATTAAGTTGATATGTGCAGTCAACAAGAAAAGTTGAATAGTCAAAGTCAAATCTATCTTATCTTATCCTGCTCTATAATAAAATAAGGTTTTTTACAACCCTATGATTATGATATGATGTACCCTAGTTTCTATAAAACTGTGGAAAAAAGTTCTTAACATGTTTGTATATTCAAAACACTAAAATAAAAGAATCACTCAATCATTAATGTGAATTGTATTTTATATAAATGTAACTCATTTTAAAATAATTATAAAAATACTTTTTAATAGTTACCTTTTATGTTAAACATGAATGAATGATACTTGTTGTCTTGACGTGTAGAATAAGTGGGAGTTTTTTTCTTGAACGAATAACAGAGTAGACGAATGAATGAATGATAATGGTATTTTGCACTATTACTATTAGATGATTATATCTAATTAATTTCAGTTTATTGGGTTTTTTAAATCTTTACAATTATATTTTGAGCTAGATAAAAGGTGCACCATAAAAAATTATTACACTAACTAATTTTTCACCATAAAGAACGAAAGTAGCGAATTTTTTTTGGTGGTTGCACAAATCAGAAACGACGATTTTCGAAAACAATTTACACTTCGTGATCGAAAATAGGGTGTAGCTCGTACCCATTGACGGAACTTGAACTTTTTTTTGGAGGGGCCGAAATTTTTCTAAGTTTAGATGAACTTCTTCGTAACTATAAATTGTTTGTAACTAATGTACTATAAAAAAATGATAAACTCGTAGATAATGAAACGAATACGAGGACTATAATTTTGAGACATCCGAAATTAATATCCGAACTATAATTTCGGAACATGCGAGTATAATATTTACACTAGTTGTCACAAATTGAAAATGAAGACTATAATTTTAAAACAAGCGAGTATAATATTTACACTAGTTGCCACAAAATGAAAATAGAGACAATAATTTTAAAACAAACGAGCATAATATTTATAGTTGCCACAAAAAAAATGGAGACAATAATTTAAAAAACAAATGAGTATAATATTTACACTAGTTGTCACTATTTTTTTGGGGGGGACCCTCCCCTGCCCTTTAATAGTTCCGTCCATGCTCGTACCACACCCGGCACCAATGTGAGTTCGCCCGCACAACAATCATTTTTCTTTTTCATTTTATATTTAATATCATGCGAAATCCGAAATTTAAGATAAGGAAATTTGAAGGGGTTGTAACCAAAAGTACGTTTTGTGACGAAACATATATTATATACAGATTAATCTCGTAAATATACAACTATCACTAATTGCCAATACACATAGATAAGACAACGTTACTCTTCACTAGCTGCAAATTAGTTCGTGGATTAAAATTTAAATTTTATATTCAACGTAATTACAACTTTATTACTTATAAAAGTTTAAAGTTTTGTTTGTCTAATACGAAAATTCATCACGTATCTAGCAAAAAAAAACGTTTTAGTCTAAATAAGAAAGTTCTATACATAATAACAAACCCTCACACATATTTATTATCGATCTATCTATCTAAGAAAGATTATACCACCATTAATAATCATTAACATAAAATCAATCATCTTTCTCACCTATAAATACTCCAAAATTCCATGCAAACGTAATATAGTTTTACAGAGAAGATGCCGTATACTATCAAAAAAGGAGATAAAAGGCAAGAAAACGAGTGCATATCCATCGATGAGGGCTTAGATGTAGATGGCTTGTCTAATGATTGAAAAAGACTGTTTATATGAAGATGATCTTACAACGCCGTACGATGACATAAAAAATATAGGGAGATCTTTGTGTATTTTTCATAGGTGGTGGTGACTAAAGGGATTCTATATCATACCAGCATGGACCATAAATTGGTCTACGAAACGAACATTTGTGCTTTTTTAAACCAAACTGTCTATTCGTTATCGTGTATTTAGGTTCTATCTATTCCCGCGATGGTAGTCTAATTGTTGGGGACATGTAGCATAAAGGCGAATTCATGTTTCAAATCATGTCTAACTACAGTCTAAGTGCCCATTTATTCAATATATACGCGATTCAAATTAATCTTTTTTTTATTAGGATTTTCTAGATAAAGTTAAATCAAGTGTAACACTTTCAAAAAGAAAAACTGTGAGTACTGATCTTTTGTTACTCCAATTCAGTCGACATTCATATATACAGAGAAAAATTAAGTATGCATGTGTTGCTTCTTACATGGATAAAATCAAGCATAAGACATAAAAAATACGTACCTCCAAAAAGATGACGAATGTGATCGAATAGTCGACCTTTTTATTTTTTCAATAGGATCGCATAGGGTTATGGGTTATTTATATATTTCAAATTATGTTTAATAAGGCATGTATTGATAAAATGCAACTATTCCATATTAAATTTGGTATTTTTTCGATATATTATTACTCGTTCTAACTTTTAACCGTGTCATGCTAATATGCTGGGCTAATAACTAAAGTTTGCATGGTTGCTGGGCTTAAACATGCGACGTTTTTTGGTCATGTCCATTTTAATTATTTTTTTAGCGAAGTAGGGGTGAGCAGAAAAACCGAATAAACCGAAACCGAACCGAACATGCCGGAATCGAACTAATAACCAAACCGAATTGGCCAAAGCCGAACCGAACCGAACTACTAATTCGGTTCTTGGGTTGGATATGGGTTTGCTACTCCGAACAGAAAACCGAATTTATTTATTTATATATATATACATATATACATACATATATATACATATATACATACATATATATACATATATACATACATATATATACATATATACATACATATATATATATATATATATATATATATATACGGGGCTAAATATGACTGTACAAATGACATGTCAATGACTCGAACAATCATAAACGATGACATGGACACTTTTTGGGTATGAATTTTCGGAAATTTTAAAAAATACGCCATTGGAAAGGTTTGAACTCAAGACCTATGGTTAAGATGCAACAAGGATTACCAACTGATCCATCATCCAATTTGTGTTTTCTTATAAAAAACATTAATGATATGGTTTAGGAAAATATGTTATGCATGTTATTACATTTATACGTTTCTAATTGCTAGAATATATCAAAAGATATATTCTATAAATATGCTTGATAGTTATCGACATCCATAAATATAGATACATGTCTTTTCTATCAAGTAAACATTAAACTGTAACCATAATTTGTAGCTCTATAAATACATACGTAACATACTTCCAAAAACCATATTTACCCCTACCCTTTTACGTTTTTTTGTTTTCGCTAAAATTATGAATCGGTTTCCACTCAAAAAAACCAACAACATTGGTTGTCAGAAATCTACGTCTTTGTCAAGCAGCAATTACAAAAAGAATGCAACCAGGTTTTGGGAGCTCTGTAAGTTCTAGAGGTTTTGAAACTTCAAAGAACTAAGGTGGTTAGGTCTCATTATCATAAAAATACACATATATGCATGGCTGTTTATTTTATGCATCTTATTGTCGTTTCTTTTATATTGGCTGTTTATTTTATGCATCTTATATACCATTAGGTTTTAGTACAATTATTGTTTTGGAAGTTTCGGAACAACATGAGGTTTTAGCTATTAAGCGTGATTGTTTTCTATTAGGTAAGGATATTTGGTTTTAGAAATTAAGCATGATTATTTATGACTAGGTTACGGATATTAGCTATAGGTTTTGATTTTAACAATTAGGTTTGGATATTTGATTGAATAGGTTAATGATATTTGGTTTTAGATATTAAGCATCATTATTTAGTATTAGGTTACGGATATTAGCTATAGGTTTCGATTGTAACAATTAGGTTTGGATATTTAACTGAATAGGTTGGATTCTAATGGTTTAAATTTTTTAGCAATAAGTTTGGATGTTAATTTTATGGTTTATTCTAATTATTTTTATTGAAGGAAGAATCATGGGATGGTTCCATTTAATTTATTCGATTTATGTTTTTAAACATCATGATGTTTTAGCTACTAAGCATGATTATTTTCTATTAGGATTGGGCATTTACTTTGATGTGTTGGATTAGGAAAGGATATTTGGTTTTAGAAATTAAGCATGATTATTTAGGACTAGGATACGGATATTAGCTATAGGTTTCGATTTTAACAATTAGGTTTAGATATTTAATTGAATAGGTTAATGATATTTAGTTTTAGATATCAAGCATGATTATTTTCTATTAGGATTGGGCATTTACTTTCATGTGTTGGATTGTAATGGTTTTTTATTTTTAACCATAAGTTTCTGTTTTTTTAGGGTTTATTACAATTGTTACGAGGCATTCAAACCCATGCGATGCACACGGATTGTATATAGATGTTGAGTGCTTGTGTTTTGAGTTAACAAAAGGTTGAACGCCTATGCCCTTTAAAGTCATTGCCACTCTAGAAACAAATAACAATTGACCTCAAGACCAAAAGGAAAACCTTTCATCATGTTCGTAAAATATCTTTTTGAGCTAATCTGTATATGAAGAAGTGTGCAAGATCTATGTAACTGAATCTTTACTCTATAGCTTCAGTATCATCCATGTTTTATAGGTAGAAGAACATTTAAGAATGGATTGCTAACAATAGTTAATAAGATATATCTTTTACTTTGGTCTCTAAGACAAAATTAAAGCGACTAAAATCAATGTCAAAGAACCACATACTCGTTTTTTCTTCCTCTTGTAGTGTGATACAGTATGCATTGCGATTATCATCTAAGTTGGATTCTGTAGCAGTAATGTCGGGGTTGAACACTGCTTATGACTCCTCTCCTGTTCAAGATTCAAGATTAATTGTTGAGTCAATTCAGAAGTGGAGCATTTGTACTAAAAATAGAAAGGAGTGAGAAGAAAACATTGACATTTATGGGGAGAATCCTCATACAGGCAACACGAAAGTATTCCTTGAAAGAACTAAAAATGAAAATAGTGATTACTTTGAACCTATTAAACATAGAATGTTTATGTTAACCAATTACCTTGGGTAGAAGAAACACATTGAACACACATAAAGGCTTCAAGTTCAAGTAGCAAGTAGCAACTTGCAACGCGAGCATCAACGAGTCACAATGCCTCATAACTCCCGTATTAGCAAATCTGAAATGGTACAGCAACCATGCTTCAAAGCTCGTAGCAATCAATTTGTAGCACCAATAGTCACGAGCTGCAAACACGTAATTATATTTGATGAACTATCATGTATAAAAAAATTGAATTAGCGCGTGAGCCGCCGCGTGAAGAGGCGAGTACCAGTTCACACCAACCCAACCCTCCAATTTTGACCAAAATACCCTTGGTATTTAACTGCACATTCCCAATCCACCACTACAGTACCTGCTATGCCAAGAGGATCATGCTCATTCCTCCAAGTATACTTTCAGCAAAAGATGTTGGATGACAAAGAATTCAATCCTGCTATAGAATCACTATCTATAGACTAACTAGAAAAGAACGTAGTAGTATAGTTCAATTATTATTTAGACATAAGCAGACTTAGGATTGTAAATGATAAATGTATGTTCTGCAATACATATATGTTCACATGAAACAATTTCGAATTCGGCCCAAATTGACAGTCAATATAGTTAAAACATTTATTAGTATTACAGTTACATTTACAGTGTTTACTATGAAGGGTATGACTATCTTGAACTGACACAACTGGTTCTTGGTATCCTTTCACACCCTATAAATAATGGAACCTGTAACATGAAAGGCAATTCAAATAATTAATAAAGTTAATTGTTCATTTTATTCAGATTTTTTTAACCCTTAGTGTCTACACACTCTTATAAGCCAAACACACATCAATATGCCAGTCCTAATTCCCACTCATCCAAATGGGCCTAAGGTTCACAAAAGTACCTATGGCCTTCCCAATATTTGGTATCAGAGCAAAGACTGGGGTCCAATGAGAAGGGAACATAAATTGGAATTCGTCCAAAGGCAATTAAAGAGGGTAAATCAAGAACAGATAGGTTCTTGTATGAAAAAGATATCAGAAAATGCAAAGCATGTTAAAAACTGATGAAGGAAGTCATGCATTTAACTCTTAAACTCTTCACTAAACAATCCAATAAGCAACATACAGATACAAAGCATTATAGATCTTCAATTGCAGAAGACTTGGACATACACACACACACAAAATACTGTCCAACGGATAAGAAGAAAATTGGAAAAAGAAGAATGGAGGGAATTGAGGCCTCCAAACCATCTGTCATGATCACATACCCTGAAACCATACACTTTTCTACCAGTACTATGATCAAGGACACAGACTTGACAACATGGGATGAAATCTGGTATGTGAGTGACAAACTAGACAGACATGTTTGTTACAAACTTGATGCTTTTGCAACAATAAGATAACTTTTTTGTGTGAACTCAATTTTTAGAAACCAGAAAAAGTTCTCTTTTCTTATGGCATAGAGAAGTATCTTAAAACAAGAACACAAACTCATCAATTCCGGTAACCCTAAAATATTTTCTCACTGGAACTTTAGGAGAGAAACAAGGATTTGATGTTGGCTATGATGGAAACAGATGTACTCTATTCCCAATGTTCAAAGACAAAAAAATCACCATTGTTGAAAGAACAAAATAAGAACAGATTGCAGAACAAGTGCTTACAAGATTACTTTTGAATCCATAGCAAACAAGGATTGGCATAGAACAAGACAAGAACGTGCAGTATCAAAGGAATCTCACTCAACCAAGGTTCCACATTCAATGACATTTGTCCATTTTCTAAATTTTAATTAAACTATGAAATAGTCCAGTCAAGAATGGACTATTTTAGAACAGGTTTAACAAACTTGTCAAATGGTTCTTTAAAAAGCCATTAATTTTGAAAGGTCTTCGCCCTGATCACACCCACATTGTTAATGTGTGGAAAACACTTTGAGACTTAACAAATGAATATTGAAATACTTGGGAGGAGAACACACCTAAGTGAACACTTTAGTCCAAGAGTTTGACAAGGTTGGTGTAATCATGGACTACCCAAAGGGAAGGGAAGAAATCAGGAGATGCTATATGAATTACTTAAGAAATTCCATCTTCACAACCTTAAAACTTATCAAAGCAAACCCTTAAAGGCACATACGTTTGCCCCTTTAGAACCTGCATGGAAAGGCAGAGATAGACAGAGAAGGTCTTGGAACTCACCAATGGAAAACTGGTGAACATGGTGCAAATTTGACAAGGTCTGCAGTACCCAAAGACAAGGAATGATTTTGAGCATGATAGCTGTGTTCAATTGAAACACCCACAAGTCCCATCAGAACCAACCCAGTACACTACATGGAGAACAACGGAAATCCACCACAGTCCCAACATCATCAAAAGTCAAGAAAATATGCCTCAAGCACAAGCAGTGGTGGAGTTCACAGAGTCCGTCACCGTAAAGAGCTCCCACACTCCAAAGCTTTTCATCTTGGAGGAAGAAATGTTGGATGACAAGATTCCAAAAGGCCCTGCTCTTAAGAATCAAAGATCTGAGAATACTAGCCCAGAATTATAGTATAGTTTCATTATTATTGTAGACATAAGCAGACTAGGAATTGTAAATATATATTAATGTCTGCAATACTTGTATGGTCCACATGCAACAATTGCGGCCCATATTACAGTCAATATATTAATAAAACATTATTAGGTATACAGTTACATTGACAGTTATTTTCCTATGAAGGGTTGTGACTATTCATTAAACCGACACAAATGTTCTCTGGTAATCCTTTCACACCCTATAAATAGATGGAAGCCTGTAACAATTGAAATTCAATTCAAAGTATACAAAATTATTGTTAATATTTAACTGTTTTTTACCCTGTGTCTTAACTGCATCTTTATAGGCCAAACACCACATCAAATGGCTAGTCCCAATTCCCACTCATCCAAATGGCCTAAGGTTCACAGAAGTACCTATGGCCTTCCCAATAAAAGATAGGGGGACCAACCATATGATGAAAGGATAGGGATGCATGAAGTGATATAAAGATACCAAAAAGGCACATACATTTGAAGATCACTAAAAAAGAGATAATCTTAAATGAGTATAGACAACCAAGTAATCTGTACACTTCTTATTTACCAACATGTCTGTCCTATGTCACTTTAAAATGCTTAATCAATAAAATCATGTGAATACTTCTTTTATAGCTATAATTACCCTTTAGTAGTCCAAATCAGACTTGCAATATTTGGGATTCACAAGATCCGGGATATATGATGCAGATCCTGGTCACGATCCATAAAATTCGTGTGCTGTCTTAGTTTTCGGGCACTCCAGCTCAACAGTACCTACCCGTGTGTTATAATAGTCTCTAATATGTCTATATGATTACTATTAGCAATATATGATCATTTGTCCAAGGATAGCTTTTCATCGACTCAGCAAATACTATTTTATTGGCTTAATTCAGGAGCACCCCCTTAAGCATACATAAATATTAGGATTTCTAACTCAGATGTTAAAACTACAATTTGTGCAGATTCACACCCTAAGCCAACAACCAAACCGTGTAACAAACCTGGTAAGTTACTATCTCAATATAATACTTTCACACCCAAAGCCAACACTGATTCAGTTTCAAGCTACTGATAGATATACCATATGCAGTCTAAAACGCCAACTACTGACATTTGCAACATATTTTAATAAAATTATGCAAATTTGCAGCAGATTCATATATTTGCATACCTGTAGTTTATGAAATTTGTTTTGGTTCAGACCTGAATACTTAGCCCGAGAGCTGGCCTCCTGTTTTGATCCAAACGCAAATCACATAAAGAGTTAATATCTTATATTTAATAATTTTTATACATTTATTAATTGAAAAATAATTAAAATATTACTCTGAATGTGAGAATTCTGCGTGCTGGAAACTTATCTCCGTCAGCTCTTCCGCCAATGTTCTGCAGGTTACTAATGTTGCTGCACTTCTTCCTTGTTAAGCTAGCACTCTGAGTCCAACTCAACAACCATATGTATTAGAGGATTCAAAGGAGTTTTTGGATGTCATACTCACACATAAGGTATTAATTAATTCACCAAGCAATGAAACAGTGATCAAGTATCAACTATGAAGCACATATTGGAAATATGTTGTATATGTGATCACAATAAAAAAACTGATGAAATGGTATTATTTGAATTTACATACCTGATAATTAGATGCCATATAAAATATGTTAGACTCAAGCATCAATATTAGTAGAATCTTCGCTAACCTGCTGAAACTGAAAGAATCCTGGTGGTATTTTGCAAGCCGTGGATGTACTTTTTCCCGCCTGCAGTTAGAAGCATAAATCAAATAAGATCGCGAGCCCAAAAATAAGGTTAAACAAACAACTTCTAACAAACTAAGATCCTTCGACCTTTATATGATAAAATGCCTGGACAACTAAAAGTAAACACTTGTTACAAATTGCTTTATCTCATCCGATTACAAAATTATGTGGTTCAGATATGCAAACATGGAAAGGAAGCGAAAACGTAGATCTTGACAAAAAAGAAAAAGTTAGACTATGCATTGTAATACAAAAACAAACAGATGCTAGTTTCAAAAATCTACTGCATTTTGGAACTATCATTAGCAATTTCAAACCTATTCGTCGTAACACATTCGTGGAAGTTCTTGATTAACCGAAGCATCTCCTTTTGAATACAGTCCATAATTACTTACATGGAGAGATAATCCATGCACTTCTTTTTGTTCGAGCTATAAATATAAACATGTTACACTCGATAAGACTAACCGGATTAACTATTTTATATCGCTAACCAAAATAACTTATTATAGCTTAGAAAATTTTAGCAGCACACTCTAAAATGCTTATCCAAACACTTCCTAATTTTCAGCAAATGATAGGCACAATAGTTGGAAGCCCGATGACGTCTAATTGTCAATGTCTCACTCGATCACATACCACCAGGTGTCATCCCAAATATATCCAAATAACAAAACAAAAATTAAAAAAAGACCACAAACATAAAAACCAACTTGCTTGTTTGTTGGAAGAATGGAGAAGCCTTTAATCTTTCCATAATACAAACAAATTAACCAAAAAGCATCATACAATTTCCAATAAGTTAGTCAATAATGTTAACCCTGATAAACCATACCTAAATGAACATAATCTAAAATTTCAAAATACTCGATTCATAAAAACACAAACATAATCAAACCTTAATCTCAATTTGTTGATGAAAACCTGTCTCAAGATCCGTAAAAGGCGGTTTTGTTTCGTTGGCCTGTAAATGCAAGATCAAGTTTAGTTGGTGAGAAAAGTTTAGGGGAAGAAGTTTAGAAAATTGAATGGATTGAATGGATGTGTTTTTTGATGAATTATGGTGGTGGCTCAGGAAAGAGACGATAATACTGGAAGCTGAGAAGAAAAGTGGGAGAAGGAGGTCTTCAGTAAATGAGGGTGAACCGTGAGGTTGGTTGATTAAACAGCATAATGTTTCATCTTCTCCTTGCATTAACTATGAGACTTACTCACTCCTTGTATGCCCCCTATAAAAGCAACCCGTCACATTTATGGTTTTAATAAAAGATACCTCCTCAATAAATTAAGGGACTCAATCTTTTATAAGAACGAGGCATTCAGACCCGTGCGATGCGCACGGGTTGTATCTAGTTGTTGATTGCACCGTTTTGTTCATCTGATCCTTGCAATTAAGAAACACTACGTCAATGGGTTTAGGTGTTGGTTCAATGTCACTGACCTCCAAATTTTTAACCTTGATTATATGACTACAAAAAAAATTTAATTAACTTCCTACAATTCATAACTCGAGCTAAAAGTATTTGGTTCATCTTTACACCATGTAAAACGGGTTACAAAATATGTTGCGGTCATGTCAAGGCCTGTTAATATATGTAGTCAAACTAAAAAAGGAAATTCTAAGATTTCAAAGAAAATGCAGAGATAGTCACTATTTAGATCCAATGTTTATATATTAATATTCTTGTATTCTTGAAATCTTAGTCCAATATTTAAATTAGTATGTCACTTTTATTAATCATAACACGACCCGTAGTAACCCGTTTACCTACTTCTAAAATGTGGCATGTAGCTAAATGGCTAAAAAGCAGAAACAACTATCATAAGGAATTATTTCACCCTATAAACTATCATTTACTCTATTCCGTATTAAGGTTGAAATTAGAAATCAAAATAATTTCACAAACACATTACTCCTATAAAGAAAAGGGTTCAGTCAAGCATGATTAAAGCATCAACACTAACCATAATATGTAAAGGCATGCTTACTGATAGGCAGGACCCTGATTTGGTTGAGAGTTCTTGTGCTCATAAACGTTGAAAGTCATCATACAACCAATGACCCTATGATTGAATAACAATAACATTTATACAACCAAAGGCTGACTTGTACTACCGAGTCATTTTCTTCATGGCATGCCATGGACATCAATAGAAGATGTGGTTATGCGATTCAGTAACATGAAATCGATCCAAAGCAAAAGACATGCAAACAAATATAAAAATAGAGCTATGACTTAATGAACCTAAGCTATATTCTGCCTTCACAAAATTTGATTTTTCATTCCAAAAATGCTTCATAAGGGCTGGCTGCAGTCTGCACATGGAGGGATGATCACAAATTTTGATTCTTCTTTCCAAAATTGCTCTTATCGAATCTGTATGACCTCCAAAGAACTCAAATTTAAAAGAAGATTCACCCTTTATGCATAAACATTTCTGTTTTAAGTTGAATAGCAAATGATCCACCAAAAACATGATTACAAAAATTAAGCAGAAACATAATCAGATTCCACAGTGTGCAAAATAAAACATACCTAAGCTCTAAAAATCCAACAAAGGGGTTAACATGGGTTAAATATAATAATGAACTAATAAGTAAAACATCGACATATATAAATGAGTAAAATATTTCTGTAACAGCCAATTTAAGTTAACAGTCGAATGAATAGGTTGTTTAGAAGATGATTAGCATTCCTTAAATTAAATGGAGAGGGTTAAATGCTTCTGTAACAGCCGAATTAAATTAAGAGTCGCATGAAGTTAAGATTGAATACTTCCACATTTAAATTTGCAGCATTGTACTGTGTTTATAAACTTGTAACTCCAACTTGTTTCTATACGCAACATGGTGTTGTACATGGGGCTATCTAGGTAATACAAAACTTTTCATGGTACAGCCCATTAAATTTAAGGGCTGAATCTTTTAATATAATAGATAGATAACACACCGAACTATTTTAAAAAGATCTATGAAACTTTTTGATTCCCTAGAGAGTATTTATGTAACTTTCTAATATAATGTAGCATATCTAATTCTAATTCTAGGTCTTACATGGGATGATTTCATGTAACAAAAATCTTTAGCTTATTTGTCCCTTGATTAAATTAACTACTAGCGGACATATATCATAAATAACAATAATCTTTTAGCTTATATCATCGATAGTGCGTCATCTCAAATACCACGCCTCATAGTCTAATATATTTATTAACATATCATAATCAATAACAACTCACGCATGAGAAGATTCGAACTGGAAATGTTAAAAAACAAGGCTTGTCGACACTCGTGCGTTACACCGGGATTAGTCTGTGGGTAAAATTGGATTGTTAAGCTACTTTCTTTATTTGAGCACTATTTCAAACAACTAATGCACATAATTTTTATAAAACGCTTTAACTTTGAACAAAGTAATTTTACACTGATGCACATGATTTAATTGATAAGATGGTTAGTTTTCCTTCTTAGACATGAAGATATAACATAGATTGGCTTGCTTCAGCAGTATCTCATTCAAAATGATCAAAAACATGCCTCCACTTAAACCTATATCCAAAATGAACTTTGTACATAAGTACATCCATACTTGGTTTTACCTTTCATTATTTTAAACCAAACTGAACAAATTGTGAGAATACATATTCAAAATACATCACACAAACTTAGCGCATTTTCTATTCTCTATTCAAAAATCTTTGATTTGTTGCAAAACAACAACCTTTTTATGAAAAGCAGGTTTCAACCATACATCACACAAACATGCTCATATACATCGTAAGAACACTTACCTGGTGTGCACCGTCATAAAAAGTGAAACTAAAAAAGGTGTATGTCTTAAACAGTAATCAAGCAAAAGACTCACACATATGGTTTAACACATTTGGTAAAAAACGTTGGAAAAATGTACAATTTTGTATAATCTCTGTCTGAAGGATACAAATCCTTCAGCACTTATGAATCTGTAACAGTATAGCAGAATGCTCAGTTTATTTCTCCACACATGGCAGTTTCTTCTGTTATAGCGGTGACATGTAGTAGAATTTAATTTGCAACAGTTGGAGAGGTGTGTTGCAATTCATACCCTTTTCAACCTTGCTCTGCAGTTCTAACGGTATAGCAAGAAACCCCTTTATAAACTCTTTACAGCAAGATGTTCCTTTACATATAATTCTCGAGCTGTTATCTTTCTTATGCTCCTCTCTTATTAGAATCAAATCATCATCTAATCCTTATGATTCTACCCCTGAAATATAGCATACATACAGATACTAATGGTAGTCTAACACATTAGAGGTGCAATTTTAGCCTATTTCACGTGTAAATGAGCCGAGTTGGGTTACTATTTGTCTTCCATCAGCACCATTTACGGAATCCAAGTTG
>BQNB010050256.1:1621-41594 GCA_026074375.1 Tanacetum coccineum | reverse complement strand
TTCCTCCAAGAAGAGGAACCAGAACCAGAACCAGAACCAGAACCAGAACCAGAACCAGAACCAGAACCAGAACCAGAACCGCCCCTGCCACTGCCACCGCCACCACCCCAATGACTGATGCTGCTATCAGGGCATTGATAGCCCGAGGCATGGCTGATGCTTTGGCTGAATAAGAAATTCAAAGAAACACTAACCTCAATGGCGATGGAAGCCAAGGTTCTGGAAGTGGTATTACGAGACCTGTGCGCCCTGCTCGTGAGTGCACCTACAGTGACTTCCTTAAATGTTAACCCCTAAACTTCAAGGGTACTGAAGGAGTTGTTGGTCTAACTCAATGGTTTGAAAGAATGGAGAATGTCTTCCATATCCGTAACTGTGCAGTCGAGAACCAAGTTAAGTTTGCTACTTGCACTCTTCTTGATGCTGCTTTAACATGGTGGAACTCCTATGTCAAGACAGTTGGTCATGATGCCGCTTATGGCATGCCCTGGAAATCTCTCATGAAGATGATGACTGTCAAGTACTGTCCAAGAAGTGAGATCAAAAAGTTGGAGATCAAAATCTAGAACCTGAAGGTAAAGGGTACTGATGTTGTGGGTTATACCCAACACTTTCAAGAATTAGCATTGATGTGCGGGAGATTGTCCCCGAGGAATCTGATGAGGTGGAGAAATATGTCGGTGGACTTCCCGACATGATTCAGGGTAGCGTGATGGATTCCAAACCAAAAACAATGCAAGAAGCAATCGAGATTGCTAATGATCTGATGGACTAGAAGGTTCGTGCCTATGCTGAGAGGCAAGCTGAAAACAAGAGAAAATTTGATAACAACAACCAAGCTCAACAACAACTTCCCAAGAGGCAGAATGTGGCTCAAGCTTACGCCGCTGGGACTGATGAAAGGAAAGAGTATGCTGGAACTCTTCCATTGTACAACAAGTGCAAGTTTCACCACAATGGCCCGTGCACTGCAAAGTGCGCGAACTGCAAGAAAGTCGGCCATTTGACAAGAGATTGCTGGAATCCTACTGCTACTAGCAATCAAAGGACCATCACTTGCTATGAATGTGGGAATCAAGGGCACTACAAGAGTGATTGCTCGGAATTAAAGAATCGAAACCATGAAAACCAAGCTGAAGGTACTGAAGCACGTGGAATGGTGTATGCCTTAGGAGGATGAGAAACCAATCAAGACTTTGACAACATGGAAGATGAGATCAATGCTTAGACTTTATCCCTTTAGGAATTCTCGTTGTACTTTCGCTTAAATTTCGGTTGTACCGAATGATTTCAAATTATCTATCAATTAATGTATCGTAAAAATTTCGTCAACTTTACTTTAACTTTCTATTATGCAAGTTAAATTGTAACACTATTTTGACAAAAATGAGCATTGCATCGTTAGTCCTCAATTATACATGGCCTGATCAACTATGTATAATTCAGGAAGGACCATGCCATGCTGAGTAGTAGTCACCTTAAAACATCTTGCAAAGAAATAATTTTCTACTTATATCAAGTTCTGTGTGCATATTCATAAACCATAATTATCACATTGAACCAAACTAATAATCATAATAACTAAGTAAACTCTTACATCATCTTATACCAAATCTTAAACCGAAAAGTCGAAGAAGCATCGTTAGTCACCCTAGGACAATCTGTCGGCAAGTGAAACCCACACCTATTCACCAACATCATTTCGGAAGGCAACTCAACCTGAATTTCGGGACGAAATTCTTTTAACATGGAGAGACTGTAACAATCCGCATTTTCATATCTTTTTACGTCAATAAATATTCCACTATTTATTCTAAACTTTTACGCGCTCACTTTTAATTTTCAACGTTTAGTTAAATCGCGTAAACTAAAAATCATCATTCAATGTAAACGGGCATCAAACAAGTAAAATTTTACGTCAAGCAAGTGTTATATAATTATTATGAGAATAATTATTAACTTTTCATATTTTTTTTATCGGTTACGTAAAACGCTTACGTTTCGCAATAAGATACGTTTAGGCGTACACGAAAATACCTATACCTATCTATACTCAAACAAATACCCACTTTTATACCCAATACCCAAAAACTAAACCATTTCACACCCATTATGTAACACCCCCAAAAATGTGTCACAGCGAAATGTATGTCAGGGGGCGTTACTTCATAATACACAGCGCTAGATACAAGAGAACGACCTCTAAATGTGTCGTTTGTAAAACAATCTCGTTGATTTTCTGAAATCAAAATAATAGTTTGTCCCATAATTGCATCACCATGAAAAACTTGAATGTAAAGACTCCAATGCACATCAAATAATCCACGCATCTAATTCACCTGAGAAAAACATGCTTAAAAGTGTCAACATTAAAGTTGGTGAGTTCATAGAGTTTTGTAAGTATAAATGTAAATGTTGGAATCCAAAGATTTATAAAGTACGTATGATCATTTCAATCCTTATAATAATCGCCAAAAGTGTAAGAGTAAATGTAGAACCAAAAGAGTTTAGTGTTTATTGCTTCGCCGCAATATAATGAAAAGTGTTCAGAAATTAGTAATGTTTAATAAGTAGTATGGACAGTGAAATCGTTGATTTTCCAAAATGTATGGGTCTACTATAACAAATACAGTACCACATAATTTACTTGAACCCTAACCTTTCCATTTATTCATTTACTTATTTTACATACTTGTTATTTATGTTAATCACCACCTAGGTTTGTTTTTATGATTTATGAAATATTGCAAGCTCTTATGAGATTAATTCATATATAAGTATGGTGAAATAATGCTTAAAATAGAAGTACACACTTTATATAAGTGTAAATTAATTTATATGTTTAGTTTAAAAATTAATATGTGTTAAAAGTTTTATTTATAAAAGTTATGTACAAATATTATAAGGACACTTTATCATGGACACTCATTATGGACACCAATTAGAGGAGTCAGGATATATCAAGTTGTGTTACTACATAAACTAGAGGACTTGTAGCAAACTTATATAAGTTAAAAACTTATAAAAATAACTTTATAAATTATTTAGAAAAACCCTAAAAACCAACTATTGGAATTCGTGTAATAAAATATTTATTTTATATATTATAAAAACAGTACATATTATGAGATCGTAAGCATATAAAAAACTCAAAAATCCGAGCTATAACGAAGGAGATATGACATTTACAAGTTTACAATAAAAAGTATTTTTATAAAAATAAGCTACTGTTCATAATAGTGATCTGTTGGGAAATGTTTTTCTTAGATACAACTTTTAATTACGAAGACGTGGATATAAGGATCACTAAAAACGGAATTAAAACGAATAAGTTACGAGTTTTACAAGTTTAAAGTTTATAAAAATACTTTTATAAACTATTTTGATTTACTGTGTTTGACACGTATTTTCATGCAAACAGTGGACATTTTATTTACATAGTTTATCTCGTCACGAATCCATACATTTAAAGAACACGCGAAATCGAGTTAAAATGAGCATGTTATGAGTTTTCAAAGATTTCAAATAAATAGAAAGTATAAAACCAATTAATTTTTATATATAATTTTCTATGACTTTTATAAAAATTAAACATGCTGATGGAAATGTAAAAAGTACTTTACGACGGTTTTCTGGTCCGTTTGGGCAATAAAAACCTTAAGAAATATTGTCGTATCATTTATACAATATTTATATACGTTTTTAACTTTATAAATATTATTTTATAAAATAATTAAACTATTTATATAGTATCGTTATATAATCAATAAAAATACTAAATTAAGTATTATTACCAAATAATCAATTGTTGGACAAGGATAACATTTTATTTCACAAGTACGAATACGTAGACATTTATTTAATAAAAGTATAGTTTTTCGTTCGTTGATCCGGTTATTGTATAATACAAGTATTATATCTTTAAAGCATAACATAGTCCCCCTTTATTGGTTTCTAAAACAATATAAGCTTGCTAAGCCAAACGCTCCAACTACATAACCAAACAAACACCCCCTCATGTTCTTTTCTGCCCAACCAAACGCCCCTGTTGGCGCTAACAGCCAAACCTAACACACCCTTTATGCATAAACCCAGATCCAAACACCCTTATGGCTGTTTTATTTAAAACCAAACGCACCATGGCTGAACCAAACAGCCCGGCTGTTCCCAGAAACAAACACCCCTTTGGGGCTTTACCCACAGAACCAAACACCCCTTGGCTGCTACACAGCCAGCCAAACGCACCCTCGGCTGCCACTATGAAAATCAAACGCACCCTAATTGTTAATAACCAAGAACAAACACCCCTAGCTGTTTCGGTTAAACCAAACGCACCCTTGTGCCGTTTGGTAGCCAACCAAACACCCCCTTTTGTTGCAAACCAAACCCGACATCCTTGTGGTGATAGGCCCAACCCGACGCACCCCATGGCTGTTGGCTTGTAAAACCAACCGCACCCTCGTGAATCTTTTAAACCAAATGCGCCAGTGGTGTTTAAGAACGAACCAGACGCACCCTAGGACTTATAGACCACAGAAATCAGCGCACCCTTTTGGGGTGAAAACCACGCGCACTCGTGGTGCCATCGAAAAAAAACAAACGCAACCCACTCGGTCTGTTTTCACAGCCAACACGCCCTATGTTGGCTGCTATGAAACCACACGCACCCTTTCGGTGCATTTGTCAAGACCAAACGCGCCCTTGGCGGCTGTTTTACACAGACACAACGCACCCTACCCTGTCGTGGTATTAACCATATAAGCAAACACGCCGGTAGTGGCTGTTCTACACCCGAACCAAAACCAAAACAAAACACCCCTCGTGGTGTTCTTAATTAAACCACGCGCACCCTTTTGTGGGCGGCGACGGCGTGGGATATAAGTGATGATGGAGAGGCGCGTGGCGGAGAGTGGGTGTGGGGATCGAATAGATCCGGTGATGAGGAGTGTTTTTGGAGTTGGCCGGAAAAGTCCGCCGGAAAAGTTTTCCGGCGGCGGCGAGTGGTGGCCGGATTCCGGTGGAGAAGGGAGGGAGATTATATAAGTATTTGTGTGTGCTATTAGTGATGGAAATGAAAAAAAAAGTGTTATAACTTAATATATAATAAAAAGTTATAATAAAAGTGGCAAGTTAATAATAGTTGAGGGGTCATTGTGTAAATATTTAATGAAGTTTTGATAACTTTCGGTTCGGGACTCGTTTGAGCGACTTAACGGCCGATTCAAATCTCGAAACTTGCGCCATTGTTTTCCAAATCATTTTTCTGATAAAAATGAGTATTTATTTGATATTATTTCATAAATATTTTTCATATCATTTATAAAATATTCGTTATTTATTTAGTGAACTTGGTTAAAAATAAAAGAAATTTTAACTCGGATATTCGTGTTATCAACAATGCTTAAATAAGTAAAATATTAAATATTTTTATTTAATATTTTTATTAAATAAATAGTGATAATTAAAAATAAATTTAATTATTTTTTTGTGTGTCGGTACCCGTTGTGTGCAGTTTTCAAAACTTTGCGAGGCTGTTTTAGCCCTCTTCAGCTTGTTTTCAAGTCTCGGGTAAAACTAAAAAGTTGTCCGAACTATCGTTTTACATCAAATTGCTTTAGAGTCCGAGTTGTGAAAACATGATTTAGTGGTTCGTTTTTGATACGTCAACTATTAATTAATATATATCTTTTTCGTTTTTAAGCCAAATAAGTTAAAAATAACTTCCACTTGAGAAATATAATAATAAATATGATTTATTATTTGAAATATGTTCCGAAAATTTTACCGGTCCCGCGGTAATTGTTTTACGAGACAATAAAAGACCAAAAGTCAAAAAGTCAAGTCAGACCCAAAAAGTCAAAGAGTAAAATCGTCATTCAAAATTTCGAAAATTCTCGGATGTTACAGTACCTACCCCTTAAAGAAATCTCGTCCCGAGATTAAATTTGTGTTATCCGATTGTGTGACTGGGGAAAGACTTAAGGTTTAATAAACTCGTTCTAAACAAGACGCTGGTAACTTTATTCAGCAAAATTCGGTGTTTCTACACTTCTCAATCTACCAAAAATTTTGGCTAGGTTTGTCCAGGATATTTAATCCATCAAAATGGGTATCTCAAAATATATCATTACAGATCTTATGACTGGTATAACCGCGTTATATGGAAAGTCTCATTATAGTGAAAACCTCAAGAAGAAAGTGTAGTCGCGTGAGTATGTTTGTATAAGTTTCTAAATGTCCGAGGACGGAGTCTCGTTTCTACTATCTGTAATGTTCGATGATTCACATCAACGTGGCTTATGTATGTAAGTACCCAACTTACTTGGCAGTACTAGGATGTATCGCGACCTAAGTCTTCCTACTAGTGGCCCGAAATGAATAGTCCAACTATCTGTTTCGTCGATAGATGTTTATCTCGTTTAAGGGGAGTTGCATTAACCACCTAGGGTGTAGTCTTGTTTACATTTATTGGATTTTTTCCAAGCTCTCTATTGTAATTCGAATTAATATTTCATTTTTATGTAATTTTGGTGAAAGTGAAAGGATTGATTTGTGTGATGAAATAAAGCTTTTTTTATATTTTTTTTTATCTTTTTTTTCTTTTTTGTTAGTAAAATAGTACAGATGTAAGTTGTGTAGGTATCAGTTCTCTCTTTATATTAAGAGGGTTATAAGTTTTTTGTTACGTTTTTAGGAGTTTAATTGTTACGTTTAGTTTATTAATATTAATTTTGTGTTTAATATTTATGTATTTTTTTTTATTAAAATTATTTATTATATTGGTTAATATAGTTTTTTATTTTATAAAAGTTTATGTAACAAATATTTTATATTAGGTCACTTTATAATGGTCAATCATTATGGACACCAATTAGAAATAGTCTATGGATTTTTCTCAAGTTGTGTTACTACTTATACTAGATGAAGGACTTGTTTGCAAATTTTATAAAGTTTTAAAAAACTAACTTTAAAAAATAACTTTATAAATTTTTAGGGAAAACCCTATAAACTAAAAATAAACCTGAAATGTTGGAATTGTGTGTAATAAAAAATTTATATTTTATATACTACTAAAAAAACGTACATATTATGACGGATCGTAAGCATTAATAGAACACAAAATCCCGAGTAGCCTTATAACGAAGGAGATATGACATGTACATAGTTTATTGCGATAAAAATGTATAAATAGTTATGTTTTTTTTATATAAAAGTATTTTTATAAAAAAAAAAGCTTACCTGTTTAAGTTAGTGATATTTGGGAAATGTTTTTTATACGTAGTCAAACTTTTAATTACGGAAGTCTGATTGGCTTGGATATGGAAATATATGATAACTAAAAAAATCGGAATTTATATTAATAAACGAATAAAAAATAAATTAAACGAGTTTTTACAAGTTTTAAGTTTATTATAAATAATTTTTTTTAAACTGTTTTGATAGTACTGTAGTTCGACTACTAATTTTTCATGCAAAATACAGTGGTGGAACATTATTATTCAACATTAATTAATATCTAGTCTACGTAATCCAAATATTTAAAAGAACAACGCGGAATCGAAAGTTTGCGAGTTTTTTTAAAATGAGCAAGTAAGTTATGGTTTTCAAAGATTTCAAATAAATAGAATGTTAAGACCAATAATTTTTTAATATTTAAATTTTCTATGAATTTTTTTATAATTATTTAACATTCTGGATGGTAAATGTTGATTATAAAATTAATGTACTTTGTTTGTGAGTGTGTTTTTTTGTTGAGTGCCGTTTGGGCTATTAAATGAAAAACCTTACAGATAATATTGTTCGTATCATTTTATTTAGTATTTATTTACGTTTTTAACTTGATAAAAATATTATTTTATAAAAATAATTAAAACTAATTTATTTAATTTAACTATTATAATCAATTAAAAAATACTAAATCAATTATTATTAACAAATATTCAATGGTGGAAATGGATTACCATTTTATTTACTCAAGTACGATATACGTAGACAATCAATACGTAGACATTTATTTAACAAAGTACAATTTAAATATTGTTTTGACTTTCTAAACTAAACAAAACTATTAGGTGGTGGTGTAACTCTATAACTTGCGATGTTGTATTTAAATTAAATACCTTATACTTATACGACCTATAACTAATTAGGTTGCATTCCGGATCGTTTGTGACGATTACTTTGTCGATTTCGCGATAATCACTACTTTCACTAGAGGTGAGTTTATAGCCCCATGTTTTACTCGTTTTATACGTACTTTATAACTTTTGGGGTGAGAATACATGCGCATTTACAAACTTGTTTTCATACTTGGTTTCATATCTTGTTACATACTCGTTTGCATACACGTTTACAAAATGGTTTACATACTCATTTACATACTCAATTACATACTCATTACAAACTCATTTACATGATTGACTACAAACTCGTTTACATTCTCACTTTACTTATGGACGCAACAACTTTACTTTGATTCAAATAATTACGGATTAGCTTAGGTTGCATGAACTGTTAATTACTTGGAGGGTAAGCGCGAGTGATATAAAATAGATCTATTGGGGATTGACAACCCCCGTTTGGGTGATTAGCTCTCACTAGTTCGAGATCGAACTAACGAACGTTATACCATGTCGGATCACGACTGGCTTAGAGCCTCAGGGCCAGCATGACATACACATGAACTTTTACCGTGCCTTGAATAAAGTGGCATACTGATACGTCTACTTCGCAGTTTCATGAACTTAGGGGAATAATCGTAATCACTCTTTATGTTGCATCTAGGCAATACATACTTGAAATATTTTGGGATATTGTATGCATTACAATTATCATACGCATTTTGAACAATTGCGGTCCAACATTCATACTTACATTTTGATGACTATTATAAGGATTGAAATGGTCATGCACACTTTACAAATTAATGATTTCAACATTTTAACAAACGTTTTCTGTATGGTTTGTGTCTATACATTTTTTTAGGAAAACCTATATATGTATGTTTATGCGTTGCAAGTCTTGTATGGGCGAGACTTGTAACACAGTAAGCTTATATATATAGTTTTGGGTTTTACATTTGTATCTACTTAAACCTATGAACTCACCAACTTTATGTTGACACTTTTAAGCATGTTTTTCTCAAGTGATATAGATACTTGGCTTACTTGAAGTGCATTAGAGTCTAAACTTTACAAGATTACTTTTCAAACGACACATTTAGAGGTCGTTCTCTCATGACTTGTGCAATGGTATTATGAAGTAACGCTCCCGGTCAACATTCCGCTGCGACCCATATTTGGGGGTGTTACAGATTGGTATCAGAGCCAGGTTATAGAGAACTAGGTTGCATATTTTACCTAGACTATAACCGTTTTCACAAACATTGCATCACATCAAACTTTTTCATGTGCATACACACTACTTGCTTACTTGCCTACATTACGTGCTTACGTGACTTATATATATACTTACATTCTCTTGCGAATATTTTACACTTGTTTTATATAAAAGTTATTTATATAAATACTAAGACTTTCTCAAGACATTATGAATGACACGATGGTCTTTGAAACTTTTTATGATTTTACATAATATTGTTTACATAACATTAAAACTTGTCACGCTCCGCCAATCACACAATTTACCTTTATCACTCAACTCCAAAAATTTTATACCCGCCCCATACTATTGAAACAATTACGCCACTTTATAGAATCATGCTGGATAATTCAAACACGACTTTAACCTGTCACCTCGCAACATTTCATCTTTGGAGCACAACTCTTAGAACAAGAACTGACATTATTTTATTACTCCTCTGATTTTGAAGATAATGGCTCCAAAGAAAACAACTACCCCTATAACCGATGCTCAACTTAAGGCACTGATTGCTCAAGGAGTTGCTGATGCATTGGCAGAAATTGAAGCAAACAGAAGCAGGAATGGCGATGACAGTCATGATTCAAGAACTGGTATAAGAAGGCAAACGCATGTTGCCCGTGAGTGCACCTACAGTGACTTCCTCAAATGTCAACCCCTGAATTTCAAGGGTATCGAAGGAGTTGCTGGTCTTACTCAGTGGATCGAAAAGATGGAATCTGTTTTCCATATCAACAACTACACAGTTACATGTCAAGTCAAGTTTACAACATGTACTTTACTTGTAGATGCTTTGACATGGTGAAACTCCCACGTTAAAACTGTTGGTCACGATGCTGCTTATGGAATGCCATGGAAAACATTGATGAAGATGCTGACCGACAAGTATTGTCCTAGAGGCGAGATCAAAAAGCTAGAGATCGAAATATGAAACCTAAAGGTCAAGGGAACAGACGTTACGAGCTACACACAACGCTTCCAGGAATTGGCACTGATGTGGGGAAGAATGTTTCCCGAGGAGTCCGATCAAGTAGAGAAATATGTTGACTGACTTCTCGACATGATTTAGGGAAGTGTGATGGCATCCAAGCCAAAAACAATGTAAGATGCAATTGAGTTTGCTACTAAATTGATGGATTAGAAGATCCGCACATTTACTGAAAGACAAGCTAAGAACAAAAGAAAACTTGACAATGACAACCAAGCTCAACGACAACCTCCCAAGAGGCAAAATGTGGCAAGGGCTTATTCTACTGGGTCTAGTGAGAAGAAGGAGTATGTGGGGACGCTACCGTTATGCAACAAGTGCAAATTTCACCACAATGGCCCGTGCACTTTAAAATACGTAAAATACAAGAGGGTCGGTCATTTGACGCGAGACTGTTAGAGCTCTGCTGCTACTAACAATAAGAGGACCCTCACCTGCTATGAATGTGGGAATCAAGGGCACTCTAGAAATGATTAACCGGAATTAAAGAATCAAAACCATGGAAACCAAGCTGAAGGTACTGAAGCACGTGGAATGGTGTATGCCTTAGGAGGAGGAGAAACCAATCAAGACCTTGACGACATGGAAGATGATATCAATTATTAGATTCTATTTCCTTAGGGTTTCTCATTGTAATTTCCGTTAAAATCCTATTGTGATGTACGAATGATTTCAAATTATCTATCAATTAATGTATCGTAAAAATTTCGTCAACCTTACTTTAACTTTCTATTATGCAAGCTAAATTGTAACACTATTTGACAAAAATGAGCATTGCATTGTTACTCCTCAATTATACATGGCCTGATCAACTATGTATAATTCAGGAAAGACCATGCCATGCTGAGTAGTAGTCACCTTAAAACATCTTGCAAAGAAATAATTTTCTACTTATATCAAGTTCTGTGTGCATATGCATAAAACATAATTATCACATTGAACCAAACTAATAATCATAATAACTAAGTAAACTCTTACATCATCTTATACCAAATCTTAAACCGAAAAGTCGAAGAAGCATCGTTAGTCACCCTAGGACAATCCGTCAGCAAGTGAAACCCACACCTATTCACCAACATCATTTCGGAAGGCAACTCAACCTGAATTTCGGGACGAAATTCTTTTAACATGGGGAGACTGTAACAATCCGCATTTTCATATCTTTTTACGTCAATAAATATTCCACTATTTATTTTAAACTTTTACGCGCTCACTTTTAATTTTCAACGTTTAGTTAAATCGCGTAAACTAAAAATCATCATTTAATGTAAACGGGCATCAAACAAGTAAAAGTTTACGTCAAGCAAGTGTTATATAATTATTATGAGAATAATTATTAACTTTTCATATTTTTTTTATCGGTTACGTAAAACGCTTACGTTTCGCAATAAGATACATTTAGGCGTAGACGAAAATACCTATACCTATCTATACTCAAACAAATACCCACTTTTATACCCAATACTCAAAAACTAAACCATTTCACACCCATTAAACCTCAAATACGGTTTCAACATATAAACACACAAATTAAATCCTAAAGCTCCCCTAAAGTCATATCACTTTATTAACCTTACACAAGAGTACTCTTACAATTTCAACTCTTTATAAATTGGAAAATCAAAGTACCCAACCTTTTACACCTTTACCACTAAACCATCTTTTGAATCCTTGTTTTGCAAATGGTTTTGATAATTACTTCCACTATAAATAAGAGCTTACTAGTAAGCCTTTTCACTCTTACAACTAGCAAAATAATCAAACATTTTCTCTCTTGTTTTCTATAATACCTCACGGCTTACAATTAGTTTTTAAGGGATTCGTAGTGTTGATTTTTCAAGTATACAAGGCTTATTAGTAGTAATATCTAAGATCATTCAAAGTACATTGGAAGCTTGGGTGGTAAATTAAGCAAGGGTTTAGTCAATATCAAAGCTAGGGTTTTCATTAAGGTTTCAAGGTTGGGTTATATCTTGGTGTTTGATTCCTTGTGTTCTTGATCATCCTACACTTCCTTAATGTCTATTTAAACCTTAATCATTTTATTCATTCATTTACTTTTGTTTACATACTTGCTATCTATGTTAATCACCACCTAGATTATTTTTATGATTTATGGAATATTACAAGCTCTATTGAAATTCGAATTCATATATAAGTATGGTGAAATAATGCTTAAAATAGAAGTACACACTTTATATAAGTGTAAATTAATATTTTTAGTTTATAAATTAATTTGTGTTGAAAGTTTTATTTACAAAAGTTATGTACAAATATCATAAGGACACTTTATCATGGACAATCATTATGGACACCAATTAGAGGAGTCAGGATATATCAAGTTGTGTTACTACATAAACTAGAGGACTTGTAGCAAACTTATATAATTTAAAAACATATAAAAATAACTTTATAAATTATTTAGAAAAACCCTAAAAACCGATTGTTGGAATTCGTGTAATAAAATATTTATTTTATATTTTATTAAAATAGTACATATTATGAGGATCGTAAGCATATAAAGAACTCAAAAATTCGAGTTATAACGAATGAGATATGACATTTATAAGTTTACGATAAAAAATATTTTTATAAAAGTAATTTTATAAAAATAAGCTACTGTTCATAGTAGTGATATGTTGGGAAATGTTTTTCTTAGATACAACTTTTAATTACGAAGACGTGGATATAAGGATCACTAAAAACGGAATTAAAACGAATAAATTACAAGTTTTACAAGTTTTAAGTTTATAAAAATATTTTTATAAAATGTTTTGAATTACTGTGTTCGACACAAATTTTCATGCAAACAGTGGACATTTTATTTACCTAGTTTATCTCGTCACGAATCCATACATATAAAGAGCACACGAAACTGAGTTAAAATGAGCAAGTTATGAGTTTTCAAAGATTTCAAATAAATAGAAAGTATAAAACTAATTAATTTATATATATAATTTTCTATGACTTTTATAAAAATTAAACATGCTGATGGAAATGTTAAAAGTATTTTATGAGGGTTTTCGAGTCCGTTTGGGCAATAAAAACCTTAAGAAATGTTTTTGTATCATTTATATAATATTTATATACGTTTTTAACTTTATAAATATTATTTTATAAAACAAATTAACTATTTATATAATGTTATTATATAATCAATAAAAACACTAAATCAAGTATTATTACCAAATAATCAATTGTTGGATAAGAATAATATTTTATTTCACAAGTACGAATACGTAGACATTTATTTAACAAAGTACAATTTAAATATTGTTTTGACTTTCTAAACTAAACAAAAGTATTAGGTGGTGGTGTAACTCTATAACTTGCGATGTTGTCTTTATATTAAATACCATATACTTATACGACCTATAACTAATTAGGTTGCAATCCGGATCGTTTGTGACGATTACTTTGTCGATTTTGCGATAATCATTACTTTCACTAGAGGTGAGTTTATAGCCTCATGTTTTACTCGTTTTATACGTACTTTATAACTTTTGGGGTGAGAATACATGGGCATTTACAAACTCGTTTTCATACTTGGTTTCATATCTTGTTACATACTGGTTTGCATACATGATGGTTTACATACTCATTTACATACTCGATTACATACTCATTACAAACTCATTTACATGATTGACTACAAACTCGTTTACATACTCACTTTACTTATGGACGTAACAACTTTACTTTGATTCAAATGATTACGGATTAGCTTAGGATGCATGAACTGTTAATTACTTGGAGGGTAAGCGCGAGTGATATAAAATAGATCTATTGGGGATTGACAACCCCCGTTTGGGTGATTAGCTCTCACTAGTTCGAGATCGAACTAACGAACATTATACCATGTCGGATCATGACTAGCTTGGAGCCTCAGGGCCAACATGACATGTACATAAACTTTTACCGTGCCTTGAATAAAGTGGCATACTGATATGTCTACGTCGCAGTTTCATGAACTTCGGGGAATAATCGTAATCACTCTTTATGTTGCATTTAGGCAATACATACTTGAAATATTTTGGGATATAGTGCACATTACAATTATCATACACATTTTGAACAATTGCGGTCCAACATTCATACTTACATTTTGATGATTATTATAAGGATTGAAATGGTCATGCACACTTTACAAATCAATGATTTCAACATTTTAACAAACACTTTTTGTATGGTTTGTGTCTATACATTTTTTTAGGAAAATCTATATATGTAAGTTTATGCGTTGCAAGTCTTATATGGGCGAGACTTGTAACACAGTAAGCTTATATATATAGTTTTGGGTTTTACATTTGTATCTACTTAAACCTATGAACTTACCAACTTTATGTTGACACTTTTAAGCATGTTTTTCTCAAGTGATATAGATACTTGGCTTACTTGAAGTGCATTAGAGTCTAAACTTTACAAGATTACTTTTCAAACGACACATTTAGAGGTCGTTCTCTCATGACTTATGCAATGGGATTATGAAGTAATGCTCCCGGTCAACATTCCGCTGCGACCCATATTTGGGGGTGTTACACATTCCCCGGCAGCGGCGTCAAAAACTTGATGCGTGATTTCCTTTTAACAAAAACTACGTTAGGTTTTACATTTATAGAAACTTAACTACCTCAACTATTCCTATGCACTAAAGAGCAGTGTACCCTATCTTGTATAGTGTAGTGATTGATAAGTATGGGTGTCGACCCAAAGAAAGGTTTGTGTCTCTAATCGTTTAATCAAAATTATTTTCTACCTAAGAAAGCAATAAATAAAGCATTTGAGTTTTTGAGATTCTTTTAGGATTATTGGGTGGTAATCCTTACTATCGAAAAGGGAATTGGTACAGTGGCAGACAACTAGGAAGAATGAACGCATTTAATTATGATCTCATGTGCAATGTCTGATTGCAACCATAGAAGGGGTCTACAATCATTAGGTCCAATTTTGTATTTTGAAACCTAACCTATGTATACTAAGTATAATGGACTCGCAAGGAGAATTAACCTATTCTCGGTCTACAGTCATTGAGGTTTCCTTTTAACTTATTGGATACGCTTTACTCCAATAGGTGGTATCCTATTAGCTCACATTCCTAACTAGGTGTTTAATGTTAAGGGTTCGCCTTATGGATATAGTTCGAACAATTACAAGCATTCATCATCCTGTAATCAATTGTGCGAGCAAGGGTTAAGCGGGTCACTTAAACCTTGTGCACACTCAACCTCATATCTAAACATAGACAGGAGCGCAAAGTTTTAAAAGCATACTACACGAATTATAAAGAGAGCAATAAAGACGACAAGATCATAATATAATAATCAAGAAGATAACTAATAAATTAATTGCCGAATAACAAATAATAAAACATGGTAAATAATCATAACATCAACAGATTGAATTGCAAGATCCAAATAAATCAAAATAATAATTAAATTAAATTGACCATAATAAGTTGAAGTATGCATACAAATCATGCTAATTGAGTGCTCTCAATCCCATAGTCAAACGCCATGACAAACCCTGTAGCGTTTGCCCTATACCGAATGTCAAAACCTTTTTCCTCTTTTCTTTTGGTCGGCTCCACACCCTACTGGAACGAATTAATGAGATATATTCATTCGAATGAATGATATATACAGTTATTGATAAGTCTTGGTCTTGTACGAGTTTGCCCCCTCGTCTTCCATTACGTTTAAAATTAATTCATAAAACTTCATAACTTTTGCGCAACTTTAGTCCCTGTGATGATTCATCGTTACGGCGTAACCTATGCGGGCCGGTTATGTCGTAATTCTTCTGACGCAACATTCCATCTTTTAGTATAAAAATTGGTTACGGCGTAATTCCTGCGGGACGGTTACCCCGTAGCCCTTAGTCAGCATAAGTATTGATAAACGTCAAACGCGTGTCGTAATAATATATAAAGTATTTCCCGTAAGATGTAAAAATTACTTTAGGAAAAGTAATAATTAATCTTTCGGATGTCGTATCTACGGCGAGAATTGAATTTTGTGATTCACGAAAGCGTTTCTTATTTGATGCTTGATTATCTTTTTGTTTGGTTTTCCTTTTTAAACTAATTAAAATAATAAACTAAATTAATACTAAATAATAATAAGCAAAGCAAATAGATCTATAATATATATAAACGGATATGCTTGTCAAGTGAGGTGTTCGGATCCTTAAGTGTGAAAGTAAGTTCTTATTAATGAACCAATATCCGTCAAAATAATTATCTTATCACAATGTTGGTTTTTATTGAAAACAATTTTTATCAAAATATTAATTATTAAATCAATGCCTAATTATTCTTACGGCTTTTGCCCGTTCGAATAACCAAAACACTAATCTAAGTAATCCGAAAATCACTAATCAATAATTACTTTTTTTATTTCCACACTTATTTCTCCGAACACAACTCACTTAACAAGCATAATAAGACTACTCACTACTTATCATAACTTAACTAGCATAAACAAACATAATCAATTAAGCTAAAATGGCCAAAAAGATATAAACGACGAATATGCTTGCTAAGTGACATGAAAAGATCCATAAGTGTGAATTAAAGTTTTTAATGACGAATTACTACCCGTAAAAAGATTATTTTCTCAAAACGTTGGTCTTTATTGAAAACAATTTCTTATAAAGGTATTAATTACTAGATTTGATGTTTGATTATTTATTCGGATTTTGCCCTTCGAAATAATCAAATAAGAAATCGAAATAATCCAAAAACTATTAATCAAAAATCTGTTTTTAAATCCACACTTATTTCACTAATCACAATCACTTAACAAGCATAAATAAATCTACTCACTAAGCATACTAATTAAAATCAAATTAACAAGCATAAACATTTTTAAACTAAATAATAAGCTACAACTACTAATAAGAGAAAAGGAAAAGAAAGAAGAACCCGATTGAAGAAAATGGAGACGAATATAAACCACCCGATCTTATAAACTTAATTAAACACTAAAGTTTATAACTTTATTAGATTCTAAATAACCAATTAGCTAATAAAGTTTTGAGCTTTATTCATTTATTAGCTAAGTAAAATCTTAAAAAGCTTGAAACTTTAGTAGTAAAACAAGCTTAAAAGACCCATAAGCTCCTCGCCTAAGTGTTGGATAGATTTCATCAACATTAAAACAAACAAGGGTTAAGATGAACAATATAATAATAAGCTACTAAGACAAAATAAGCTAGATTTTATTCTAAAGACAATATGCTAATAAAAAGATGATAACTTTAGATCTAAATCTACTTGAAACTAAGGTGTTCAATCAAGTGAACTCGGGTATAATTAAAGATTTAGATCTAAGAAAAATAAGCTAGAAAAAAAGCAACAAACTTTATGCTAGAAAATAAGCTAAAAATATAAGATCTATGATCTAATCCACCCGAAACTAAGGTGTTCAATCAAGTGAACGAGAGACGTGTATGTTTAAAGATTGAATCTAAAAACAATAAGCTAGAAAAATAAGCAATCGAAAATAAGCTAAAATAAGCTTTCTCGAAAAGCTTTAAACAAACATGAATATCAACTAAGATTGGATAAAATTAGCTACAAAGAATCTTATTCAAATATAAGCTTAAGATCTAAAAAATAAATAAGCTAACAAGAGCTTATTGGAAAATAAGCTAAAAAGTAAGGAGATGAGAATAGAAAATAAGCATAAGGAAATAAGATAAAAAAAATAACACCAACCTTTACCAAAAAGCATCTTCATTAAACATTAATAATCTTCATAAAAATAAGCCAATACAATAAGTTGAAACAATAAGCATTAAGCTTTTACAATAAGCTAGACTAAAAAGATAATCTATACTACTCCTACTCCTAAAATTATACTACTCTACTATGTCTAAAAGAAAGAAAATAATGAAAGATGGAACTGAATCCGTGTGGGAAGGAGTATATAAAGCCCAAGCCTCGGGGGTATTCTTGTCTTTTCGCAGTGATGCCAGCTCATAGTAACCAATCACAACCTCATATTATAGCTTGTTATCAAAGCAAATCATTGGCATCCAATCATTGCTAATGATTGGACATAAATGCCCTTATAGGATTCTGAAACCTTGTACAGATGCAGCTAAACTTGTCATCATCTCCACGTGTTAGGCCAGCATTGGCCAGCCGCCAACATCCTCGTACTTCAATGATTGGCTGACAGCCAATCATTAGCCACCAGCAATCTTCCTCGTACCTTTATTAAATGTTAGTGCTGCGCCGCCGCCACGTGGCAGCACACCAATGGTCAGCCGCCAGCTGACATGGCAGCCCACGTGTTATCCACGTGACCTGTTAATGACCGGTCAACAGTGGTCAACGGCGGTGGTCAACAGCGACGGTCAACGGTAGTCAACGATGGTCAATAGTGGTCAACGGCGGTCAACCGTCGCTGTACCGCCGGTCAACCACTGGTCTATCCGCCTTGGACGCTCTCGGTCAATCCACGTCAGGACCACCTTTCAAACCAATGAGTAACGCTCTGGGTCAAAACGCCAGTCAACGGTGGTCAATCGCCAGTCAACGATGGTTGTCAACCGTGTCTAGACAAGACGGGTCCAGGTCGGGTCGCCACGTGGACCACTTAGAGAGTGCCACGTGACATGAGATAAAATACCCCAATTTTGATTATATGGGACTCGAACCATGCACCTCTTGGATGAGAACACAAGGCAAGACCTTGTTACCAACTAAGCTATGCATAGATTCAGTTATATTATGCACATTTTTGGGTTGGCCAGATTCTATTATATAAAAGGTCCAATTAAGGCTTGATAAGTTCAAAATAGAAAAAGCACAAGGGGCGAGTAAGGTACCGATAGATTCATAATTTTGTGCTCTTTCTAATGGAGTGATCGGGGAATTTTCACGACTTCGTTTGGATCTCGATAAACTCAAAAACATCGTCGAAAGATACCCGAAAATCACCATTTTTGCCTTTCGTTTCAATCCTTTGTACTTGAAGACATAAAAACATAATACAAACATATTTGCAAGATAATTACTCATATTTTAATGTTTTAGTCCATTTTAATGTGTTTTCCAGGGTACAAATGATGTGTGTTTAAGCACACATCAAATTCCTCCACACTTAGCCATTGCTGGTCCCATGCACAATGTTTACAAAATACGTCCGGAAAGAAATAATTTAACCCCCTAACTTATGACCCCTCACAATCAAACAAGAACAAAAAATGTCCATTAAAAAGGTTTAAAAATTATTTATTTTGAAAGCGCCCCCGTTTTAACCTTATTCAATAATAGATAAAAATTAAATAAAATTTATTTAAAAGTCTTTAAGAACGGGAGTTCGTCATTCTTGATTTTCACACTCCCCAAACCAAGCTTAAAACGAAATGACAGCTAAATTTAAGATTAGATGCTAACACTACTCATAAATGCTAATTGTGTAAATGCAGCTACTTTTTCGCTCTTCCTTATCCTGATTTCCTTCTAAAGATTTTATTCGGAAAACATAATGTGAAACGAGATCACTTATTTAAGTATATTAAGGCCTTATTATTATAAAGGGGACCGGTTTAAACCGTAATTAGTTTGAAATTCTTTCCTAAAGAGACAATATGTTGAGAATAAGGTTCACATTAAGGTTCTAATCTCGCATGATTTAGGGGTTATTCTTTTTATTTCATCTGAAACAACTCAAACTAGGATCGGTGACGAGGCTTTATTTTAAGGGGAAATAAACCCTAGCATTATTGAGTAAATTTGGCTTTATTATTATTATTGCAACATTATTAGCCCTCTGTCCTTTAAACAACTGACACATCGGGCGTCCTAACCGACCAAGCCAGTAGTCTTATTTTGACTTTGGGTATTCCCTTGATCTTTTTGAAGACTGACACATCGGGCGTCCTAACCGACAGAGCCAGTAAACTTTTATCAGTCTCGGATTATTATTATTATTATTATTACTTCCACCCTTTAAATGACTGCCTTTGCATCTGGGAGCGAAACCGACAAGAAACAGAAACAATGGTCTTGTTTCTGCACCAGTTTATTACATTTATTAGTAGTATTAATTATTTCAGCCAAAATTTAAGTTATTGTGGGTCTTTTAATACCTTGACCAACTGGAGCGATGCCGTGGGAAATTGGTAGCCTATTTCCCCTCAACACTGACAAAACCTCAATGTGTACCTTACTTTAAACCAGAAGGAATCTCTAAGAACGTGATCAAAAATTAAGAATCGCATAAACAATATCAACTTTAATTTACTGAATTTTTTTTATAGTTTTTTAAGCTTGAATGGGAGCAATAAAGCCACATATTAACCTCTTGAGCTATAAAAAAAAAAGAGACCCAACTACTCCACGCTCTTAGCATCTAACTTATATTCAACTCTATCATTTTTCGTTCTTTGCAAACTTTTAAAGTCTTGCAAACGCTTAGTCTCGAAAGCTAAGAGGAAAGCTAGAGTGAAACACTCGGTCAAGTCAAAATCTCTCTATTTCAAGCCTACAAGTCTTATTTCTACGCATTTTTATATTTTTATGTTTTTCTATTTTCTTATCATTTATATATATATATAATGAAGCAAAATTTTGGTTAAAACGGGGTTGCGTGAGGCACAGACAGGCACATGTATGATTAATTTGAGGTTATTAGTCGAGGGGGATCGAGACTCTTAGTTTTCGTAAGTGTTTACTTCATAACATTGCGTGAGGACACGGCAATACCTTAGTATGGGGGATTTTGGTATGTGCTTAATTACACATACCTTGTTCCATTAAAAACGGACTTAAATAACCAAAAACAGACAAAAACTGCCAAATATATGTTTGTTTTGCATTTGTGTTGTGCAGGAAACGGATATCACACAAAAGGACGAAAAACAAAGCCAAAAACGACAAAACTGGGCACGGAATGGAAAAGTGTGAAAAGACGAAGCCAAATCGAAGCCAAAAAGTCAATCAAGTCAAAAAGTCAACAGAAAAGTCAAACAGTCAAAGTCAAGAGGAAGTCAAAATCAGAAGAAATATAACTTGAGGGACCAAAAATGCCAAATCCCTAAGTGTATTACAAGAAGAAAAAGACTACAAGGGTGGAACTTGCAATTAATTCAAAATACAAGTAGAGGGACTTAACCTGCCAAATCCCCATACTTGTATTACACAAGGACTGAGTTTGCAAACATTCTTATATGGTTGAGGGGCTATTTTTGCCAAGTCCCCAAAATTGTATCACCATAAGGATGAATTTTGCAAAGAGAATCATATAAATGGAGGACCAATCTTGCCATTTACCCAAACTCTCACCCCCAACCCAGATACAACCCTTTTCCCTCCAAAAGCTCAAAGCCCCATTTTCACTCACGGGTTTCTTTCCCACCTTTTACCCTGAACCTTCATCAAAACCCTGGATAAAACATTCCCATCACCTCCACTAAACCCCTAAACCACTTCACATGCTGGCAATCCTCAACTTTTTCAATAATCAACAAATTTCAATGATGGAGATGACTTGGAAAAAGATTAAGGGATGGGATTTGGTTGATGAGTTCAAGGCCAATGATTGCTTTGTGCTTTTTTCACTCACAAAACAAGCACACCTTGCTTTTGTCTCTACAAAGAAACACAGGAAGAAGAAAAGAAGAGAAGACCCAAGACCTTACTTTTTAGTATAAATAGATGGCTCTTGTAAGCCATTAGGATGATCTTTTTTTATCTTTTAGCTTATTTTCAGTCAATTTTAGCTTATTGTAATCTTTTTTTCAAGTCTTGTAATATTTCTTTCAGTTTAATGAAGTTTTGAAGTTTTTAAAGTTAAAATCCGTATTTCAAATTTCAAGTCTTAAAGTTGTTAATTTGTTATTAATTTGGTTCACAAGCTTTTATAACAGCTTAATGTTAGGTTATTAGCAGTAATTAACCAAAAGAATTAAGTTATTTAGTAAGAAAATATACAAAAAAAGAGAGAATCAAGAAGCTGCCAAGCAATTCAGACAGGAGCAGGGTTAATTATGGATGGCCCTTGGTTTTAGAGCTTAGGGAAAGAGCATATAGGTTGTTTTATTAAGCTTTTGAAAAGCTTATCACATTACCAAAAGTTTAGGACTCTTGTAAGTCTGACCTTTTCAGTTTTGATTAATTTCACTGTAGCATAACTTAATTTGTGCTTATTTTAGGTTTCTGTTGATTATTTCATATGTTGTTTGCTTTTTGCTTTTGTCAATTTTTATTTCAATTAGTTAAGATTTAAGATCCAAAACTGACTTAGATAGCTTATTTGCTATTGCTTATTAGCTTATTAAAGTGTTATTTACTTTTGCTGCTTTTTACTATTATTGTCTTAATAGTTCCATGCTTGATAATTGTCTTTAAAATTCTTTGCTTAAACAGTCCTTAAATGCTTATTTTTTAAATATGTCTTAAAAATATAAAGGGGTGTTTGGGATAACATGAAAACGGGTAAAAATGGTGTCATCATGGGTTTTGTCAATTTGGCCAACTTTTGGCTAGCATTATTAAGCTCTTGTGAGTCTGTTTTCCAAAATTTTCAAGTCCTAAAAGTGTTTTTCAAGTTTTCTCATTGGTTCCTTAAGTCTGTTGGTTTTAAAAGAAGATCAAAGAGCTTATTTGGATAAGCTCTTGTAAACCTGAGTTGTAGTTTCAAAGTGTGTCATTTTTTAGTGTCAAAAATTGTTAGTCAAGTCCATTTGTGGTCACTTGCATTTTTCTCAAAACTGTTAACATAACCTTATGTTTTTCAAAAATAAAAAATGCTTAATTTTAAGACCAATTATCAGCTAGCAAGGTTTGTTTTTAGATTCCCAATTTTCGTATTACAAGGTTCTTTTCATGTCACTTTCTCAATCAGTTTGGTTTGTTTTTAGTTTGAGCTATTAGGTTTGCTTATTTTTTAGCATCACTTTTTCACTAGATTTCTTTTGTACAAACTGCCCTGGTGCTAAGGGCTTACTTTTAAGCCCACTTTTCTAGCTTATTAGTGAAATTAGTTCAAGCTTTTGGTTTTTTTGGAAAGCCAATAAGCTCTTTCATAAGCCTTAGGAAGCTCAGGCCTTAGGAAGACCTTTAGGTGGCTTATTTTTAAGCCAAAAGTAAGCTTTTGGCTGTTTTTTCAAACAGTCATAGGCTCAACAAGCCCAATTGGCTTATTTGAGCTTATGGTTTAGTCATTTTGCTTAAATTTTATTCCCTTAGGATAAATAGTTTAGTTTAAATAGCTTTTTTAGGAAATTTAGCTTATTTTGAGCTTTTTTGAGCTTATTTTCAAATCTGCCAAAATATCCCCTTGTGCAAAGCTAGTTTTGACAGTTCTTTAAGTTGCATTACAGCTTACAATTTTCTTCTTTTTAGCTTTTTTGGCTGCTTATAAGGTGTGCTTTAAAGCCCCTATGAGCTCAGCTATTGGGTCCCATCTAAGGGCTTAAATAAGCCCTAATAGTTCACCAAGAGCCTTTTTAGCCTGACAGCCTCCTAAATCCTTTCAGCTTTAATTGGTTATTCTGCTGATTTGTTTGTTTTAGTGGCTTATATTTGTTTGTGTTGCTTATTAGGTATCAAGGTAGTCTTATCTTTGGCTTAATTGTCATAGCAATGTGCTTTTTACCTTTTATAAACCGAGCAAGACTTATGATTTAGTCTAGAAGTACTAACTCTTAAAGTTAGTACTTGATGAGGGGTAATCAGCAAATCTCTGGCTAATTTGACTTTATTATGATTTTTCGAAAATTAAATCCTAAGAAAAATGATTAAAAATAATCTACTTAATAGAAAATTATAAAAAATTCAGGGAAAATCCTAAACCTAACAAAGATTAAAGGAAAAATGAGACTAACCTAAAAGCTACACAAATAAGCTCTAAAATAAGCTGGTAAGACTACGGCTTATTAATAAGAAAGAAAAAGAAAAGTGACTATATTAATTAAATGAAAGGAAGGTTAACCAGATGAGCTATTGAAGCACACTGGTTAACACTTAGGACATATAAGCAAGAGGTCGCGGGTTCTAGGCTGGCAACACCCTTTTTTTATTTTTCAAAACCAAAAGTTGGAACTTATAGAACACACATTTTTAAGCACTTTTTATAAAAACAACATAAGCTGAAAGTGAGAAATAAGCTCTCTAAGAGCTTTTGAAACTACTGAAAACAGAAAGTGAGCTTTTAAGCTCACTATTGCTTGTTTTGACTAAATCACTTGCACAAAGTTCAATATAAGCTCAAATCTAAAACCAAAAGCTAATCCTAAAAGCTAATGATGTCTAGAATCTAAATATGAAAAGCTACTTTAACTGAATTCATTAAAAGCTTATTGAAATTGAAGATAAAAACAGCAAACTCAGAAATAAAACTTAAAAACTCAAAAACTTAACAAGCTAAGAAGCACTATAAGCTATGACATAAGCTGAGCTTTTGGAAACTTAACCTATCACTTATAAGCTATGAATCCAGATCATGAAAACAAGCATTATAAGCTAGAAATTCAAATTTAAGAAGCTAGACTAGTTACTACTGTTTTTATGGCTTTTTGAGTTTTTATGAACTTTTTAAAAGCAAATGCACCTAAATTATTAAGCTAGAAAATTAGAAAAAAGACTTAATCTAACTTTAACTATATCTAGTCTATAAATCTACTGAGTTTTAAAAGCTAAAACTTATTTAAGCTACCCTAACTTTGATTCAATAAGACCAACAGTATTAACTTATTGTTAATACTGCTGGTGCAATTGACAGATTGGTTAAACCAAAAATGCAGGCTAGAAATTAAGCTAGGAATGAAAAAACAAGTTCTAATCTATATTAAGCTATGTGAAATCTATAATCCTACTGAAATTTAGATCCTAAAAGCTACAAACACTAGCTTAAATGAAACTAGAAAAGTCAACAGTAGCAACCTAAGTTACTACTGCTGATGCAATATGCAAAAGCACAAAATTACTAATTCATGTGACCTTTTTGGTCAAGACTGCATAACACACTCTTAATGAGTGTGTCTTGACACAATGCAAACACAAACTAAGCCTTGGATGGCTTGGTTCAAATTTTAGCTTAATAAAGAAATAGGGATATCTCCCCTGGTGCACAGGCAAACCTATTAAGCCATAAATTTTTCATAAACTTAAACTAATGTTTCAAATCTACTCGAAACCTTATTAAATGTAATAATCTAACTATCCAAAAAGAAATCTCAAGGTTCCTTTGACTTTTGGTGGTCAAACAAGACTAAACCAAACACCCCTTTTGCTTTTTGAAAGATTTCATTAAGTCTTAGATTTTGAAATTTAATTAACAACACCTTAATACCAGACACTAATTAGCTTATAACTAACCTAGTGAGCTTAATTTAACAATTAGATAAGCTAGAATTTAAGATCTTACAAGTTACTCTAATATTTTTTGTCTTTGAATGATTTTTAAGACAAGTTAAGCTAAACAAATTTTAAACTATTAAAGCTAAAAACAGAAAAGCAAATATACTTAATAAGATAGAAATAGATCAGATAAGCACAAATAAAAAGACAAATTAAGCAAATAAGCAAATTTATATTAATAAGCAATCATTAAGCTAGATATTAAAGGACAAAGGAATTTAAATGAAAACTTACAGGAACCTTAGCAAAACAAAGGTAAAAGAATCAACAGCTCTGGCTTATTTAAAATAAGCCAGTAAAAATCCATGAGAGCTCTTCCATTGTAAGCTCCCCTTCCATTAGCTTATAAGTCCAAATATCAAAGGTATTTAACTGATTTTAGGATTTAAGTAAATTAAATGAGCAAATGAGCTCTATCACAAGCTTAGAGACTTGTGAGAGCTTATGAGTAGCTTATTGATCTGTATGCTAACATATGAGCTTATAGAGAGCTTATGACACTTTTATGAAAGAAAACTCAAATTTTATTAACTAAAATGCTTGATTACATTACTTTAAAAGAAAATTACAAGAGATTAAAATTGAAAATTACATTAACTAAAATTTAAGCTAAAAACTACAACTAGGTAAAAACAGAAAAAGAAGATGTGCGTGTGTGTGAAATGTGTGGCTATTTATAGCCACAAGCTGAACCTTCTAGGTCTTCCTTGCTACCCACGCTTCTTTTGATCTGGTCCGTACAATTTTCCAATAATTGGATCATTAAGCTTGGCCGTTGGATCTTATTCTTTCTCACACGGATTGCCAGCGTGGCAATCCGTGATTGAGACATCTGTGCTTTTTTGAGTGTAAGAATAGTGTAAAAACCCTTAATTTTTGTTTGCCCTTTGGTTTTGACACATGGTTAAATCTAGAAGATGATGAATAGTGTTTTGTTCTTGGCGCCATTTTTAACTGAAAACGGGTAATTGGGAGGTAAGTTTGGGAGTTTGGCAGATTTAGTCCTTCTCTTTGTTTAATAAAAGTCATAGTATTAAATAACTTTTAATCTTGGCAGAATTGGCCCTTGGACTTATATGAAAGAGTTATGGGCCTAGGTTTTCGGGCTTTGGATCCGGGTAAGGATACATGGAAAGGTAAAAGCCCATTTAGCTTTTAGGGATCATTTGTGTAATTTTGGAAACTTGAGGGACTAGTATTGTAACTTTGGGGTTTTTGTCTTTAGTGTTAACTTTGACTGTTTGACTTGAATTGACCAAGGTTTGACCATTGGCTTTGGCTTGATTTCTCGGCTTCTTTTGTGCTCTTCCGTTTCCCGTGTTTGCCAGTTTTTGACGGTCTTCTCATGATTTTTGCTTTATCCATACCTGCATACACAAAACACAAAAACACACATATCTTTGCCATTTTCACTGTATTTTTTATCATTTAGGGTCATTTTTGGTGTTAACAGATATGTGTATTTTACACCTATCAGTGTCCCAAGTAGATCTGCATCCAGTTTACTCTTTTCTACCATAGGTGTGTCTACAGAATCACTAGTTAGTATACCATATTTTTTTAACAATTTCAGTAGCATATTTAGATTGGTTTATAAATATGCCTCTTGGACTTTAAGAAATTTATAATCCTAAAAAGAATGACATCTGCCCCCATCATTGACACCTTAAACTTAGTGGTCATCTGATTAGCAAACTCATTACACATAACAATATTAGTGCATGTAAATATTATATCATCAACATAAATTTGTACCAGTAATAAGTCGTTCCCAGCTTGCCGTGTGAAGAGTGTTGGATCAACTACACCTTTGGAGAATTGTTGTGAGATTAGGAAGCTTAACAGCATGTCGTACCATGCACGTGGTGCTTGTTTGAGACCATAGAGGGCCTTTTTGAGCTTGTACACATGCGATGGGTTGTCCTGATCAACAAATCCTTCTAGTTGTGAAATGTAGACCTCTTCTTTGAGCTCGCCATTTAAGAAAGCCATTTTGACGTCCATTTGGTAGATCGTCATATTCTTACGAGCGACATTTGCTACGAAGATACGGATGGCCTCTATTCTAGCAATCGGTGCAAATGATTCCTCGAAATTGATTCCCTCTTCTTGCCTGAATCCTTGAGCAACTAGTCTAGCCTTATTCTTTAATACCCCGCCAAATTTATCCATCTTGACCTTGTAAATCCGTTTTAGTTTAATCAATAACACTTTATCTAGACACGGCACCAATTCCTAAACTTTTAAGCTTTGAAATTCATGAATTTCTTCTTGCATTGCATCGATCACTAACAGTTCAGTCATTGCTTGTTTGAAGTTCTTAGGTTCTACCAAAGTCAGGAAGGCATCAAAATAACACCACATAGGGTCAGTTTGGAGTTGCTTTCTCGTAGAGACAGAGCTAGAATGATTGCCAATCACGTTTGCTATATGATGATTCTTAGTCCATTTACCAATGTGTTCAAATGGAGTGTGGATTTGTCTCACATTCGATGATGATCCTTGAGAAGTTGATTCTTCATGAGGAGATTCATTAAGTGGATCATCACGAAAGATTAGTGTTTTTGGTAATTCTTCAAAACCTTAAGAAATGATTAGATATTGTTCTTGTTCTTGTGTTGATGGAGTACTTGATGATGGAGCATCCTGGTCAATAGAAGTTGACACAAGAGAATCGGCTAAAACCACAGCTCTTGGTGCAACAACTTCTTGAACTGGAGTAACAGCAATTGATGGAGGATTGAAGTATTCATCGAACATAGGTTAAAACAAGTAATCCCAATCATCTCTAGTTGGTGGTGGAATACAAGGTTGTTGAGAAACAGGGTTTGGAACGAGTCTTGAACTGGATGTTGTAGGAGTCATACATTGAAGTTCGAGTCCTAAATTTAATTGTTCAGAAGCTCTCATCAAATGTCACATTATTTGTTTCAATAATTTTTTGGGTTCTTTTGTTGTAGATTCTGAACGCTTTCTTTATGGGCGCGTAACCAACGAAAATTCCAATGTCAGCTTTTGCATCTAATTTACCCAGGTCGTCATTATCATTGGTAGGATAACATAGTGCACCAAAGACATGAAAGAATGATAAATCCGGTTTCTTATCTTGCATAAAGCTCATATGGAGTTTTGTTGTATCGACGGTGGTTTATTGAACAGTTTTGGGTGTAACAGGCTGTGTTGATTGCTTCGACCCATAAAAATAATAGAGCTTTAGAAAATATTAACATTGTACGAGCAGCTTCTACAAGAGTTCGGTTTCGCCTTTCGACAATACTGTTCTGCTGAGGAGTGCGGGCAACAAATGTTTGATGCGAGATGCCAACATTTTCATAAAATTCATGAAGTTTCTGATTGACAAATTCGGTTCCATTATCTGTTCGAACATTACAGATAGTGGCATTCAAACGAACTTGAATATTTTTGATGCATTTAATGATGGCCTCGGGAGCCTCATCTTTTAACCTCAAAAATCTGACCCAAGTAAATCTTGAGTAATCGTCGACAATCACTAAGATATACCTTTTCCCATTAATACTCGGAAGAGTACAAGCCTCTTCACTCTCTAACACATTTGTTAGAAAATAGAAAGAAGAAAGAAAATGGATAAGCATGGGGTGAACTCCCACGAAGCGGCTTGTTTTTGTTCACCGAGTCGCAAGTTCGCTCGATCCTGCATTCATTTGTTTTAGGGAACGTTTGGAAGATCCGGGATAACCAGATGCATATCCCTCCAAAATAATGTTGTGACGGGTTGGTGGCAATTCACTTTGAAATTTGAGCCATCGGGGTGAGATAATTTGGCAGTGCCATATGGAAAAACTTCGGTTATAGTGAAAGGGCCGGACCAACGGGACTTAAGCTTACCGGAGAAAATCTTCAATTGGGAGTTGAAAAGTAAGACTTGATCACCAACATTGGAGGATTCGATTTTTGATCTTTAGGCGTCTGAAAGTTATCTTCGTCTTCGCCTTGTTGTAGATTAATGTTTTCTCATAAGCTTGATCTCGAAGCTCGTTTTATGATTTGTTAAGTTGGAGCTTTCGATGATCACCTGCGGTCTTGAGATCGAAATTGGCATGCTTAAGAGCCCAATATGCCTTGTGTTCTAATTAACGGTAAGGTGGGACATGATTTTGCCATAAATAGCTTGTAGGGCGTGGCATCCGATCGAAGTCTGTAAGCGGTCTAAAATGCCACATCGCATTCGTCTAAATTTGTCGACCACGAGGCACGGTTTTCGCCACCGTTCTTTCTAAGATTCTTTTTTAAGTCCATGCTTCGTCACCTCGACTTTGACCCAATAGTTTGAGGGTGGTAAGGCGGTTAGAAATGACCGATGTGTGACACCATATTTAGACATAACTCTATCAAACTTGTCATTACAGAAATGGGTCCCACGATCGCTTATAATAGCTCTCGGTGCACCAAAAATCGGGGAGAAATGGTTTTTCTCAAAAATTGACAACTACTCTAGCATCGTTGGTGGGGAGCGCACCTTGGCTTCAACCCATTTGGAAAGATAATCGACGGCTACAAGGATATATTTGTTTCCCTTGATGACGGATAAAGGTCCATAAACATCTATGCCCCATACATTGAAAATTTTCACAATCTTGGATAGCATTTAGAGGCCATCTCATCTCGATGTGAAATTTTGGCCTTCTTGTCTTTGCCTGCATCACAAGATTTGATCATTGAATGAGCATCTTGATATATGGTAGGCCAAAAGAAACCGGCATCAAATACTTTCTGAGCGGTGATGTTGGCACTATGATGGCCCCCGGTGGGTCCTTCATGACAAGCCTTGAGGATTTCAAGAGCTTCTTGTCCAAATACACATCTTCGGATGATTTGATCCGCACATATACAAAAAAGATAAGGATCATCCCAAAAGTAATGTTTTACATCTTTGAAAAACTTTTTCTTTTGTTGAGTTGACATTCCTTTGATGAGAAAATTCCCCGCGTGGTAATTTGCTATATCGGCAAACCACAGACATATACTTTTGGTTATCATGAGAAGTCACCGTATTCAATGTCTCAAGAGGAAAGGTTTCGTTAATCTCCTTAGGATCAAAAACATTCTCATACGGGTTTTCTAGACGTGAAAGGTGATCGGCTGCATAGTTTTCAGCTCCTTTGGTATCAATCACTTTAAAATCGAATTCTTGGAGAAGTAAAACCCATCTAAGCAATCTTGCTTTGGCATCTTTCTTGTTGAAGAGGTATTTTAAGGCAGAATGGTCCGTATACACAACACTTTTATTCATGATAAGATATGATCGAAATTTCTCAAAAGCGTATACTACTGCAAGCATCTCTTTTTCCGTTGTTGTGTAGTTTGATTCCGCTTCGGTCATTGTCTTGCTTGCATAATGTATTGGCCTAAAATGCTTCTCAATCCTTTGCCCCAGAACTGCACCTATATTGCAAATCACTTGCATGACATGAGTTCAAAAGGTTACGGCCCAATTGGGGGCAATCAGAATTGGAGCTTCGGTTAATTTCTTTTTTAGAGTCTGAAAGGCTTGAATGCATTCTTCTGAAAAGATAAACGGGGTGTTTTTCTCAAGAAGGTGGGTCATGGGTCGAGAAATTTTTGAAAAATCTTTGATGAATCTACGGTAAAAACCAGCATGCCCGAGAAAACTTCGAATACCCTTGACGGTAGTTGGGTGAGGTAGCTTAGAAATCACATCAATTTTGGCTTTGTCGACTTCAATTCCTTTCTTCGAGATTTTATGTCCGAGTACGATACCTTCTTTTACCATAAAATGGCTTTTTTCCCAATTTAGAGCTAAGTTAGTGTCTTCACACCTTTTAAGCATCTTTTCTAATTGGTTTAGGCACTTAGAAAAAGAAATCTCCGAAAACCGAGAAAAATCCATGATGACTTCCATTGTCTTTTTTCAATCATATCATGGAAGATTGCCATATACACCTCTGAAACGTGCATGGGGCTTGCATAAACCAATGGCCTACGGGCGATAAGCAAACGTTCCGTATGGGCAGGTGAATGTGGTCTTTTCTTGGTCTTTTGGATCAATTGGAATTTGGAAATAACCCGAGAAACCATCGAGGAAACAATAGTACTCATTTCCTGCGAGTCTCTCAAGCATTTGATCCATGAAGGACAAAGGAAATTGGTCTGTTCTTGTAGCTTCGTTCAACTTACGATAATTATACATTACTTCCATCTGTTACAAGTCTTATTGGCACTAATTCGTTTTCATCATTGGTTACTACGGTCATTCCTCCTTTCTTTGGTACACAGTGTACTGGACTCACCCAAGGACTATCTGAGATTGGGTAGATTAATCCAGGGCGTTCAAGAAAGTTTTTCAACTTCTTTCTTAAATGACATCATGGATCTTTGGATTTAACCTTCTCTGAATGTTGGAGATCGTGGTTATATCGTCTTCCATTGTAGAATTTTATTGAGAACATAATTCCGGTTATACCCTTTATGTCGGAAGTTTCCAAGCAATTTGCTTGCTTTCGGGGAGTTAAGAACCTTTAGAGAGCGGTCTTTCTCATATCACTCAAATTTTGGTAATTATGACAGGCAACTTGTTGTTATCTACTAAAATGCGTATTCGAGATGATGTGGTAAGTCCTTAAGTTCAACTTCGGGAGGTTCATTGATTGAAGATTCGGCGGATTTACAAACTTTAAGCTCTTTCCTGATTTCTGGTAAGTAATTTCCTTGATTCAGTGACGGTGAAGGATCACTATTGAGAAGAGATTCGAGAAGAGAATGTCCCCTCGGGGTCAATAATAAGCTTCATCAAGCTTTCCGGTTGAAGTAGGTCGTCGGCGTCCTTTTCTAGGAGCAAGAAAAGTATCAGCTTCTTCCAAAAGTAGAAAATCACTATCCCCGAAAGGAGTGAGAGTCGGAGAAGAATTTGAAACAATCGGATCGTATCCGGGAGAAGGATTTCCATATGCAACTGAATCGGAAAAATCTAAAACTTCTTGTGAGTATTCTTCACACGTGACATCAATAAGATCAACTTTCTTCAACGATTCGAGATTGTTGTACGAAATAGAAGGAGTATCACCACATTTAAGGGTCAAAGATTGATCATCGTTTCTAAGACTATCTCTCTTCTTTACACATCTATCAAAGCATGAGCCGTCCTAAGAAAAGGTCTCCCGAGTATCAACGGTACTCGAGGATCGGCTATGAAATCAAGAACAACAAAATCGGCCAGAAAATAGAACTTTCCTACCTTGACAAAAACATTCTCGGCTACACCGGTTGGTTTGGAAATTGTTCGGTCGGCTAATTCTAACACCATTTTTGTTTCGTTTAAGCCCGGGAGTCCAAGCTTTTTCCAAATGGAAAGAGGCATGAGATTAATGCTAGCACCTAAATCGGCTAGGGCTAAGCAATTATCAAACTCTGAAAAATCACATGGGATAAGAGGGGGGGGGGGGGGGGGTAAATCGACCGGGGTCACCTAGCTTCTCCGAAAGCTTTTTGAGGATAGCCGCACTACAACTTTCATTCAAAGGTGTCTTGGTTAACTCGATTAACTTATCTTTGTTATTAAGCATCTTTTTGAACATCGGAGCAAACTTAGGCATATGAATGAGAGCGTCCGTGAAACTTAGCTCAAAGTGAAGATTATGGAAAATTTCCATAAACTTGGAAGCTAGGATATCATCCTTGTCTCGGACAGTTTCTCTTTAGCAAGGCTTGAAGGTTAAGGCAACAAAATAGTCTTGATCTTTTACGTAACAGAGGCTCTTAATGCTTGGTTCTGTGGCTTTATTTTTACATGACCAAGGAGGTTGGATGTCTTCGGTGTTTTTGGAAGCACGATATCCTTTGTTACCTCGGGTTCCTTTTCCACCACCGGCGGTGGAATCGGAGGTCCATCATATGAGGCACCACTTCGTGTGGTAATTGCCTTGGCTTCGTTCCTAGGGTTTGGAATGGTTTGCTTGGTTAAAGAACTCGAACTGGAAGCTTTTGGTTGTTGTTATAATTTGCATAAAACCACAACTTAGATCATCGTTTTGAAAATCATCTTGCTTCTTTTGAGAATCGTTATAACTTCTTTGAAAATTATTTTGATTTCTTTGAAAATTGTCCAATTTCATTTGTAAATTATTCATGTTCGCATCATTAGCCTTAGCATAACTTTCAAAATCCATTTTAGAAACACCTTGGATTGTGAAACGGGAGGTTAAAGCTGATTAACCCAAAGGTTGATTTGTTGGATGGATGGTATGGTGGAGTGTTGCTAAACGGCTCCTTATATCTTGTTTTGACGGTTTTGGTGAAATTGCTCCCGGTTTTGATTCGAATTTGAAATTGTTTCCTTGATATCGGCTTTGGTTTCCTTGGTTGTTTTGAACATTTAGTTGATTAAAACCGGGTGGTCTCATTTGATTTGCCAAATTAGGAGGATTTCTTTGAACAAAGTTGCCAACGGCGGCGGTTTGTTGGAATTGCCTGATGGTACCATCTCCAACCCGTTGATGAATGTTTATCATGGAAACGGGATTTATTCCTTGTTTAAGGACAAGGTTGAAATTATGGTTTGAACCACATGTAACACAAACTTCCTCATTGTTTGACGGTAGCAGGAGTCGTCAACATTCTTTTCACTAATCATCTTTCTAATCGGCTCCATTCGAAATATCCATTTTATCTCAAGAGATGCGGCGAGTTGTTGAAATTAAAAGAATTGATGGTGTGTAGAAGTAGAAAAGAGGAGCATTCGTACTATTCTTGGTTCAATTTTCCACGACTTCTGGAATATCGACCTTGGATTTACTCTCAATAATGGCTAGACCATCACGAGGCATTTTATCTAGAAAATTTCCACCCGCTGCGGAATCTAAAGCATCTTGATCATTTGTATTCAAAGAATTGTAGAACGTATCAAGTTGATGTAATTCCGAAAAACCATGATGAGGACATTGGCGAAGAAGTCCTTTGAAACTTTCCCATGCTTCGTTGAAAGTTTCATTCGGTTTTTACAAGAAATTAATGAAGTTCATTCGAATAAAGGTTGTTTTCGAAGGTGGAAAGAATTGTTATGAATTCGCGACAAGATCATTCCCACAGTTAGAAATCGATCTAGGGGGTTCTTTATCAAGCCATTTCCGGGCTTCACTCTTTGAGAGAAATAGGAAAAAAAGCAAAAGGTAATCGACGTAATTCGGAACGTCCCGGATGTCTCTAACGTTGAAGTAACCTTGTTGAAAAATCGGAGATGATCTATGAGGGTCTTGCCTACCCGTTAAATTGATACTTATGAATCAAGATTAATCAATGTTGTTTGAGTTCAAAATTATTTGCATTTATTAGTGGAACAACAATTGCCATCCTCGTATCCCTCAATGGGAGCTTGGAGCATTTGAGCCATGGTACGATTGTCGGCCATCTCAACAATAGTTCGAATCTCGGGTTCGACTATGTTAGAAGCTTGCCTTCTTCGATGTCTTAGAATCGTGACGTTTGAATTACTCGGAAAATTAGAATGCCTAGTGCGCATGCACTAGTTAAAAGAAAAGAAAAATAAAAGAAAAACAAAAATTACACTAATTTTTTTGGGTTTTTTTTCAATATTTATTCACAACTATAAAAAACGGATACTCGGAAGACAACTTAAACCAAATAATCAACTTACTTCATGGTAGCTCTTAAAAATTGCTTTTTAGGTGAGCGTGCCCTCGTATAGTGGACACAAATGGCAAGAGTTTTTTTTTTGTATCTCATCTTTGGTTTCCGAAGTTGTAGAACTTTTTCAAGTTCACCGGATCTTATTGTGATAATACCTCGATTGATGTTATTTATGTTGGTGTTCTTTTTACCAAACTTTGTTTATTTATTTTTATGGACAATTTTTTTTATATTTGTGATTTCTGCTTTTTTTATTTATAGATAAAAACTATATAAAAAAAGAAAGGGAAAATTATTTTTTACTTTTTATATTTTAATTTTTTTGCGGTTGATTGATTTTTATAACACAAAAAATATTTAACTTTCGTAAACGAAAGGATCTTCAATCAAAATCACAAACGTTTAACGAAGGAATCTTTAAAAAAAGTCCCCCCGGCAACGGCTCCCAAAATTTGATTACGCGTAAAATTATATATTATATATATATACGTAATATATATCTATATATATATAATACTAAGGAAAATTTACCCATTACCTTGAGGACAAGAGGTGAATTAAGGGAAACTCTTCAAAATATATATAATTATATTATAATACGTATCTTTAACCGGGAAGTATGCTTTCCAGGTGTCGTTTTCCCCAACGGACTTGTGAAATGTATCCTCGCTTTAGTTTGGATTATGGATTTGAATAAGAGAAAAGAGTGATTTGTTTATCTATAATATAATTTAAAAGTAACAATTAAAATAAGAACACATAAGCAATAATTAAACACTTACAACAAATGAACGGGAAACAAATAAACAACGCGACAAACTAAACAAAGGTACACTATATTAATCTAAAAACTAAAAATGCAAACTAAATTTCTACACCTAAAATAAGACTAAATAAAATTTTAAGAAAAAGAAAAATATTTTTTTTTGATTATTTTTGAATTTATTATGAATTAAAAACTATTTCAATCCATTAAATCCTAAAAAATAGCAAATTAAGTCCTAAAAATTAAGAAAAATGATTTTTAAACTTAGAAAAGTCTAAAATAACATAAAAACTCAGAAAACTATTTTTAACTATTTTTAAAATTAAAATCCTATTTTTAAAATGAAAAATAAAAGTTCGAAAATGAAAATTAAAATCTAAAAGGTGTAAAAATGATTTTTCTGAATATAAACCTAAAAGTAGTTTTTCTAAAAATAAAAACTATTTTTTATATTTTTCTGAAACTTTTTTCTATTTTTTATGATTTTTCGAAAATTAAATCCTAAGAAAAATGATTAAAAATAATCTATTAGATGGAAAAATACGAAAAATTTAGGAAAAGTCTAAAATGCAACAAAGTTTAAGGGAAAAATAAGAAAATACTACCAGCTAAACAAATAAGCTCCTAATAAGCAATTTTAAGCTACGGCTTTTAATTAAAAAGGAAAAAGAAAACGAGTACAAGAATTAAATGGGAAGAGAAATGAATGGATGAGCTATTGTAGCATATTGGTTAACACGTTGGGTTTGTGAGAGTGAGGTCGTGGGTTCTAGTCTGGGTAACAACCTTTTTGCTTATTTTTTTATTTTTGAAAACTAAAAGTACTAGCTTATAGAGGAACCTATTTTGAACAACTTTAATAAAACAAGCTTAAGCTGAAACCTAGAAATACGCTCTCAAAAGCTGTTTGAATAAGCTGGCTACAGAAAGTGGGCTTTTGAAGAACAAAATGCGAATTTTCATTTACAAGCTTGCACAAGATTCATTTTAAGCTCAATTTTGAAAACAAAAACTATTCTGGATAGCTTATGATATGTATAAGCTAAAACTAACAAGCTAACTTTATAATTAACACTTAATGCCAACTAAATTTCAAGATCAAAGTAGCAAACTCAGAGATTTAGTCTAAAAGCTAAAAAACTAAATAAGCTATAAAACTCAATAAGCTAATTCAGACCCTAAGCTTTTGAAAACTAGATAAACAACTATTAAGCTATGAAACTAAATGATAAAACCTAATCCTATAAGCTAGAGATCTAAATTCAGAAGCTACTTACTAAATACTACTGTTTTTGGTCTTTTTGAGATTTTTATGAAATTAAAAGCTAAATTAACCTAAGAATTTAAGCTAAAAATGAAAGACAAGTTTTTATCTACATTAAGCTATATGTAATCTTAAAACTTACTAAATTTTAAAGCTTAAAACCTACCAAAACTTGTTTAAAATGATGATGAAAAAGTCAGCAGTAGTAACTGTTGTTACTACTGCTGATGCACTTGGCAAGGGTACAAAACAAACCTGCAGGTGCCCTTAAGGGACAATACTGCAATAGACACTCTTGATGAGTGTATTCAAACACAAAATGAACAAATTCCAAGCCTAGATAGGCTTGGATTAAAATCTAGCAAGCTAGCTTAAAGTAAATACCTCCCCTGATGCAGAATTAAGGAAAATAAGCTTTAACTTTTACAAACTTGAAATCTAAACTTTGAAATCTCTTTTATTACTCATTATAGACCAAATCTCAACTGGATCAAAAACTTTTATCTATTCCTTTTGACTTTTAAAGGTCAAACTATTTTATTCCAAACACCCCTTTAGCTTTTTGACAGATTTCATTAAGTCTTAGATTTTGAAATTTAATTAACAAAACCTTAATACCAGATACTAATTAGCTTATAACTAACCTAGTGAGCTTAATTTAACAACTGGATAAGCTAGAATTTAAGATCTACAAGTTACTCTAATATTTTTGCTCTTTTAATGATTTTTAAGACAAGTTAAGCTAAACAAATTTTAAACTATTAAAGCTAAAAACAGAAAAGCAAATATACCTAATAAGCTAGAATAAGATCAAATAAGCACAAATAAACAGACAAATTAAGCAAATAAGAAAATTTATACTAATAAGCAATCATTAAGCTAGATATTAAAGGACAAAGGAATTTAAATGAAAACTTACAGGAACCTTAGCAAAACAAAGGTAAAAGAGCTCAAAGAGCTTATCAACAACTCTGGCTTATTTAAAATAAGCCAGTAAAAGTCCATGGAAGCTCTTCCATTTTAAGCTCCCCTTCCATTAGCTTATAAGTCAAAATATCAAAGGTATTTATCTGATTTAGGATTTAAGTAGATTAAATGAGCAAATGAGCTATATCACAAGCTTAGAGACTTGTGAGAGCTTATGAGTAGCTTATTGATCCGTATGCTAACATATGAGCTTATAGAGAGCTTATGACACTTTTATGAAAGAAAACTCAAATTTTATTAACTAAAATGCTTCATTACATTACTTTAAAAGAAATTACAAGAGATTAAATGAGACATTACATTAAGCTAATACTAAAAGCTAAAGCTAAATTTTACTAAAAACTTAAAAGCTAGACTAGGTGTAAAAAAAAGATGATTGTGTGTGTGTGAGAGTGAGCCTTTTTATAGCCTGCTACTGAACCTTCTAGCCCCTTGAGTGCTTCACACGCTCCTATCAATCTCTGTTGTACATTCTCTCAATGATTGGAGAATCAAGCTAGGCCGTTAGATCATTTTTGGGACACACAGATTGCCAATGTGGCATCCGTGTGTCTGCCTTGATTGTGCTTCTTTACTAAGTAGATATAGTACAAATTCACCCATTCCTTGTGCTCTCTCTAGTCCACGTGTGATCTTTTGCTTGACTTTACCAATGAGAATGACATCTTTCTCCCTGCCATTATGTACTTGACTACTTGAATTGTCCTTTCCACCCTTTAATTGGTAAAAGCCCTCTCGTTTTGACCCTTTGGTGAATTAGGGAAGACGCATGAACAGTAATTGTTCATGGCGCCCTTTTTTAAGTTTAACTGAATTGGGTAAAACGGAGGTGAGTTTGGGCTATTGGCAAATTAAGTCCTTCTCTTTGTGAAGTGTAAATGTAATACACATCCAAGTGTATAACAACTTTCAAACTTGGTATCTTTGGTCCCTGGACTTAGGGAGTTTTTAGAGAGCTTTGACTTTTTGACTTTGGCTTGATTCCCCGGCTTCTTTTGTGCTCTTCCGTTCTCGTGTCCGTGTTTGCCCATTTTTGACGGTTTTCTTGTGATTTTTGTCTTATCCGTACCTGCATACACAAAACATAAAAACAAGCATATCTTTGCCATTTTTAGTATGTTTTTGGTCATTTAGGGTTATTTTTTGTGTTAACGGATATGTGTATTTTACACCTATCAATGATTTTAAGGTACTTGTGAGTTCCTGCTTAAAGACCCTAAGGTTATTATACATGTCATCAATGGACAAAGTGTCAACATCTGGTTTGGTTCTCTTTGTCATTGCCAGATTTGACCAAGCTGGGGGCAGAGATCTAAGAAACTTGTAATTTGCATCCTCAGTTGATACTTCAGCACCATGGGCTTCCAACTGTGAGAGTAGTTGTTGGAACCTGTCATATCCCTTTTCTAACCCTTCTGAACCTGATATAGTAAATGCTTCAAACTGTTGTTTTAGAACAGCTTTCTGCATCTTCTTAGAAAGTCTTGGATTTGATTAGCCTATTGTAAGCCAATAGCTAACTTGAATAAATCTAAATCAACTATAAGAGAGACAATGACTATGAATACTATG